>JACRUU010000003.1:1907710-1925210 GCA_030449085.1 Kryptopterus vitreolus
TTCGCCTCACACCGCCAGGTAATAATAAATAAATATTCAAATGATGGGATCATGACGGTTCTTGAGGCGTTACCTTGTTTGATTCCCGTCTCTATTAGAGATGGTCGGTATTTTGGCCGCATTTCCTCTAGAGTGCCATGTGTGTGTGGAGTTGTGCATGTTCTCCCGTGCCTCAGGGGGTTTTTCTCCGGGTTCTCCGGTTTCCCCCCGGTCCAAAAAAACATGCACTTGGTAGGTTGATTGGCACCTTGGAAAAATTGTCCCTAGTGTATGAATGTTGTGTGTGAATGTGTGTGTGTCCTGCGATGGGTTGGCATTCCATCCAGGGTGTATCCTGCCTTAATGCCCATAGACACCTGAGATAGGCACAGACTCCCCGTGACCCGAGGGAAGATCGGATAAAGCGGTAGAATTAGAATGACTTTCAATGTTAACATTTATAGAATTTTATTTATTATTACTTTTGTCAGATATGATATATATATGACCATTGTGACTTATATCATTGACCTAAGGGTATATTTTAGTTATATATAACACAAACACACACACACACACACACACACACACACACACACACACACACACATATATACCTGAGTAAAGAAAGGATTTGAAAGAGTGAAAAAGTGTGTGATGTATATTAGGGCAGTGAAAATTAATGCATTACTAAGGACAATATATGTGTGTGTGTGTGTGTGTGTGTGTGTGTGTGTGTGTGTATAAAAGCCTCCTTATATACTAAAGCTAAGCAGGTGATTCACAGCTGGCAGGTGTCCTTATCTAGACAGCACCTCTGAGAAACGCTGTCCTGAGCCATCAGCTGCCTCGAGTGAGACAGGCAGGACGAGAGAGAAAGAGGCAGAGAGGATCTTGTTAGTGTACAGGAAGGCACTGAGTGACAGACTGTCAGAATGTCACCCCTTTCCCTTCATACTAGTGTGATTGATTTTCCTCTGACTTCCGTCTCTCTCTCTCTCTCTCTCTCTCTCTCTCTCTCTCTCTCTGGGGTCATTGTTTAATCATCACTCTCACACTATTAAAAGCAATGGAAAGGGGTCAAAAAAACTGCATGTTTTTGAGCGTACGAGCATGTGCCTTTGAGACATGGGGCTCGTGTGTGTTTTTCTTTTGTTGTTGTTGTTGTTTACGTTAGTTTGCGGTTTAGAGAACAATATGTGTGTTTTTTTGTTTTTTTTACGTCCAGTAATAAACAAAGACAGCGACGATAATGCGTCATTAAATCTACATTTTATTCTACTTGTAATTGCCAGAACGATTATTTGAAATTGCTTTGTCTATTTCTGGAGATAAAGGCGGTCTGTTGTTTGTTCAGTGCAGTGGGAAAACACATCACCGTAAACGATCGGGAGTGGAGAGCGAAGCCAAACCATCGAATACGTTCCAATTGTTTATTTACACTTAAAATACAGAAATGACATGTTTTTTTGGGGGATATTGAATTTGTTACACGACTATTAAAGGGATCTTTAGGTGTCGCAGATGGACTTATCAGACTTTTATCAGATATATATATATATATATATATATATATATATATATATATATATATATATATATATATATATATATATTATTCATTCATTCTCTACCGCTTTATCCGATCTTCCCTCGGGTCACGGTTAGTCTGTGCCTATCTCAGGCGTCTATGGGCATTAAGGCAGGATACAACCCATCGCAGGACACACACACACTCACATTCACACACTAGGGACAATTTTCCAAGGTGTCAATCAACCTACCGTGCATGTTTTTGGACCGGGGAGGAGGAAACCGGAGAACCCGGAGAAAAAAAAACCCAGAGGCACGGGGAGAACATGCAAACTCCACACACACACACATGGCCGAGACGGGAATCGAACCCGGGACCCTGGCGGTGTGAGGCGAACGTGCTAACCACTAAGCCACCGTGCCTATATATATATATATATATATATATATATATATATATATATATATATATATATATATATATATATATATATATATATATATATATATATTTCTTTTTTGTTTGTTTGTTTGTTTGTTTTTGTGTTGTATATATATATATATATGTGTGTGTGTGTGTGTTGTGTGTGTGTGTGAGTGTGTGTGTGTGTGTGTGTGTATTTTTTTTTCTTCCCGACGTCCACATCCCCATGTGTCTAAATATATTCATCTGCTAAACAACATGTTCTTCCTAAATGCGGGGCATGGCAGAGGGTCACGGGAATAGCAGTGTATTTCTCCGAGCGTGTCGGAGCTGCTAACCTTTTTGAGCAGGAAAATATTTCCACAAACACGGCTCTTTATTTTCATCGGGAAAATGGCAGGCGAGCCGATTGGCATTTGCGTACTGTAGGTGTTTTTGGAGTTGCTGATATTAATTGACACGCGAGAAGCTTTTCGGAGCTGTTCGGCATGTTTTGAATATTTTTCCCGTAGCATTTTACAGCACGTGTTATTAGGTTACGTTCGTGTTTTGGAAAGTAAATGAAAGCGAATGCTGTGTGTTTATCAGAAAATACAGATTTTATTAGAAAGTAGGGAAAATGTGATGTTATCAGAAGGTTGTGAGATATAATCCCAGCTTTTCCAGCCTTTAACACACACACACACATATATATATATATATATATATATATATATATATATATATATATATATATATATATATATATATATATTAATTAATCTACCAATTTATCCGATCTTCCCTCGGGTCACGGGGAGGAGCCTGTGCCTATCTCAGGCGTCTATGGGCATTAAGGCAGGATACACCCTGTATGGAATGCCAACCCATCGCAGGACACCACACACACACACACACACACACACACACACACACACACACACACACACACACACACACACATTCATACACTAGGGACAGTTTTCCAAGGTGCCAATCAACCTACCGCGCATGTTTTTGGACCCGGGGAGGAAACCGGAGAACCCGGAGAAAAAAACCCCTGAGGCACGGGGAGAACATGCAAACTCCACACACACATGGCCGAGATATGGGAATTCGAACCCGGACCCTGGCGGTGTGAGGCGAACGTGCTAACCACTAAGCCACCATGCCCCAATATATATATATATATATATATATATATATATATATATATATATATATATATATGCGAGATAGATATTATAGAGAGAGAGAGAGAGAGAGAGAGAGAGAGAGAGAGAGGAGAAGAGAAAGTGGGATGGATAGATGGATACCTTCTGACATTGAGCACATGGCCCTTTCAAAAAAAGGCATTAAAAAGAAATATGATTACATAAAAGCAGATGTTCTTTTCCTGCTCCGTCTCCAGGACGATGCATCTCTCTTTACCTCTGCCTCTAATGAGACTCGCATGACGACACGCCTCGCCTCGCCTCGCTCGTCCGCCGTGGTTCTGTAATACGTCATAATCACTTAGCAGCGGAAGGTGATGACTTGCTAATTTATCAGAATAATAATTTATCAACATAATTGATAGTTTGCGTTATTCCACGGTGGATCTTCTACTAACCTCAACACGTGTGTAAAGTCTAAAAAAAAACAAAAAAGTGCCTCGGAATTTATTAGTGAATATAGAAAATTGATTAGAAAATATTAGTGATAAAATATTGGTTGCTAAATGAATATACTGTAAATATGTGTATATAGTAAATAAATGGTACAGAACTGAATATTTAGCTATTCTAATTCATTCATTCATTCATTCATTCATTCATCTTCTACCGCTTAATATCCGATCTTCCCTCGGGTCATGGGGAGTCTGTGTTCTATCTCAGGCGTCTATGGGCATTAAGGCAGGATACACCCTGGATGGAATACCAACCCATCACACACACACACACACACACACACATTCATACACTAGGGACAATTTTCCAAGATGCCAATCAACCTACCGTGCATGTTTTTGGACCGGGGGAGGAAACCGGAGAACCCGGAAATCAAAATATTTAATCGTGATTAATCACATGTTTTCAATGTCAAGTCAAGTCAATTAGGCTTTTATTGTCATTTCAACAATATACAGTGCAGAAACGAAGCAACATTTCCCCATTTCCCCAGGAATTAATATTAATTACTTGTTTATTTCAATGTTATTTGTTTAGTGTTGGTTTGAAGTGTAAAATATGGGACGTGGCTCCTTTAAGAATTGTGTTCCGGTTGCTTTTCCATATAAACTGGTGATACGGTGTTTAGGTTATACGGAAGCGCTTTATTGCGTTCAGTAAAAATGCGCTTTATTGCAGTAATACGGATTTGGGAATGCGATGCGCTTGCGTAAGGTTCCATACGGTAATATACGCTAATATAGTGAGGAGATCGTACCTGTTGTGAATGCGCAGCTAGGGGGCGTAATTCGGGGAAATTTAGGAAGTGTGAGTGGATGCACTGAACCTTTATTTATTCATTTCTTCTGTGTTGTCGTTCATTCGCACAACACGACGCAGAGTGAAGGAGCAGATCGCTCACATAGTAACGCACACTGCGCTATAACACGCCTTAATAACATTAGCGCCGTTAAAGTGAATATGCGTTAATAACATGTTCACTTTGACAGCCCTTGTTTTCAGGTCACTTTAATGTTTGCAGTAAAATGGGGATCTTAACCCGTGGCAGGATCGGCGGTACCAGATGGCCCGGGTCTTTTAGTACGTTGGGTATTTTTCACACACTGTAGACTTCACGGTGCGGAAAACGAAACAACAACAATGCCTGAGTGATAATTTTATGGCCGGTTTGACCGAGTTCTTTTGTCACAGAGATGTTTTTCTTCTTTTCGGTTCGATGTGATTCTTTTTTTATTTTTTTCCCTTTCGGATTGAATCTGGCACTTTCCTGGTGTTTTTTTTTTCTTTTTTTTTGGATCATTGTGTGTAAGCTGTAAGCATGGAAATGCCAAGGGATCAGCAAAACTCCAAACCAGCCCATCTGACACCAACAGCCAAGTCACAAAGATCACGCTCTGGCGTTTGTGAACTGAAGCTCTTGTGTGACTGCACGAGTCCCTAATAAACCCAAATCCGCCTGGAAAACCCGGAGAATTCCGCCCATGTGCATCTTGGGGGTCTTCATCCCGCTGACTCGTATCTCCGCTGCTCACTTCTTGAAAGTTTCTCTCTCGGGTCGCCATGACGAGGCGTTTTTTTTATTTGTATTTTTTTTTTAAAAGGTGTTTCAGACATCGCTAATCCGTAACGGTCATGCCAATCTCACACATTCCACATTCGCTCTCATTAAATCTCTCATTATACCCGCGCTGCCAAGCAAAACAACGTCCCGGCGTAATTGTCCCCGAAATGAAAAAGATCTTCTTCATCGAAGCGCACTGTGGCGCCGTTTTCCACTCATTCATATAAAAACTCATTCATTCATTCATCTTCTACCACTTTATCCGATCTTCCCTCGGGTCACGGGGAGTCTGTGTCTATCTCAGGCGTCTATGGGCGTTAAGGCAGGATACACCCTGGATGGAATGCCAACCCATCGCACGACACACACACACATTCACATGCTAGGGACAATTTTCCAAGGTGTCAATCAAACCTACCGTGCATGTTTTTGGACCGGGAGGAAACCAGAGAACCCGGAGAAAACCCCCGGAGGCACGGGGAGAACATGCAAACTCCACACACACATGGCCGAGACGGGAATCGAACCCGGACCTTGGAGGTGTGTTAGGCGAACGTGCTAACCACTAAACCACCATCCCCCTGATATAAAAACTCGTTCGTTCATCTTCTACCGCTTTATCCGATCTTCCCTCACGGGGAGTCTGTGTCTATCTCAGGCGTCTATGGGCATTAAGGCAGGATACACCCTGAATGGAATACCAACCCATCGCAGGACACACACACACACACACACACACACATTCATACACTAGGGACAATTTTCCAAGGTGCCAATCAACCTACCGTGCATGTTTTTGGACCGGGAGGAAACCAGAGAACCCGGAGAAAAACCCCCTGAGGCACGGGGAGAACATGCAAATACTCCACACACACATGGCAGAGACGGGAATCGAACCCGGACCCTGGAGGTGTGAGGCGAACGTGCTAACCGTTAAACCACCGTATCCCCCTGATATAAAAACTCCTGGACACTTATTTCACTGAAGAGTCACTGCACACTTCTGCTGGAGCTCCAGAGGCTTTTCTACTGGATACGGAACGCATTTAACGGTCCAACAGTGAACACGTCGGCAAACGACGCAACTGTAATGAGCGGATTTTCCGAGATTTTTTTCTTCCTTCACCAGGAGTCGCGAGTGTCGATTAGTGTTGATTAGCGATAAATAGATATGGAATGAATGATGACGATCAAATCTGTTTAATTCCGTTCTCGAGCTGCACTGGGAGATTGTTCAACGTTAAAAGCAATGCAATTTGTTTAATATTCATGACAGAAAGTCTATTGTATTATTGTAATGCTTTATTTTCTTTCTTAGAGAAAAAAATGTAGTGCAAAAATTGCGTTGAAAAATTGCGTTCCTGTCAATGACGGCGCATTTCAAGTAAACTCAAATCGAATCGTCTTGGGTTTTGTGCGGTAAACAACGTTTCCGATGTTTGTATGGATTAGCGACTTTGTATGGATTCGCTATATATATCGAAAATGTGAAAAACGCCGTTTTCGAATGACGTAGCCCCGTAGCTATTAGCTATTTCAATAAATATGCAGTTTTCTTTGTCTGTCTTGTTGTGTATCACTCGGAAACTCCTCGCTTTAGTCACTTCTCCAGGGAATAAACAGCTTATAGAACAGATATTGTGGTGGAAGTTAGAAGAGGACGTTGTAGACCTTCAACAGCATTATTCATTCATTCATTCATTCATTTTCTACCGCTTTATCCGATCTTCCCTCGGGTCACGGGGAGTCTGTGCCTATCTCAGGCGTCTATGGGCATTAAGGTAGGATACACCCTGGATGGAATGCCAACCCATCACATGACACACACACACTCATTCATACACACATTCATACACTAGGGACTACCATGCATGTTTTTGGACCGGGGGGAAACCGGAAAACCCGGAGAAAAACCCCCTGAGGCACGGGGAGAACATGCAAACTCCACACACACATGACCGAGACGGGAATCGAACCCGGATCCTGGCGGTGTGAGGCGAACGTGCTAACCACTAAACCACCGTGCCCCATTTCAACAGCATTAAATCCAACTAAATTAAATGAAAACGCGAACCAATAAACACTTCTGATCCCGTAAAACACTACCTGAGGACGTCCTGGCGAAACGTTTCGACTTATCAGATGGCTGTGAGTTCAGACGATTAATTAACAATTAACGAGTTATACAGCACGAGAGCGCCCTCTAGAGGTGAACTGTTTTTTTGTGTTTTTTTTTTAAGTGTTTATGGAGAGAATCTTTTTTTTTTTTCAATTGAATGTCCGTCAATATTTGTTCATATAAATATTGTATCTATAAATATATTCTGGTTTCTTTTGACACATTTTCATTATTTAGTGTTGTTTAATTCATTTTATTTTTTGTAATGTTAGTGCTATTTTATATTTGGTGAATATACGACTTTAACGTACATCAGTATTTATTAATATAAATAGGAAAAAAATTATTAATATAAACAATATATTAATAAATATAAAGCATATTTTCATTATTCAGTGCTGTTTAATTTATTATTATTTAAATTATTTTTTTTTTGTAAAGTTTGCGCTATTTTATATCGAACGAATATATGTCTTTAATGTATGTCAACATGTATTAATTTAAATAATAGCACATTTTCATTTTATTTTATTTTATTTTATTTTATTGTATTTTATGTTATGTTATGTTATTTAATTTAATTTAATACTATTTGTTTTTGTACAGTAAGTGCAATGTATATTAAGTGCTATGTGCTATGTTGTTTATATCGAGTGCATTGTTTATTATGCATTTTGAGTTATGAAATCAGTTACCATAAATCACAGTCCCAGCCTATGCTAACCATTTCTGGGCCCCTAAGACGGGCCCTTACCTGCTCACTTGTAAGGCAAAATGTGCTCGCTGTATATGTAGCTTTATTTCACCTTAAACCACTAATGAATATTTTCCGCAAATTCCGCTGAATTGCATTTTGCTGAATTGTGTTGCATTGCATCGCATTTGCTGAATCGCATTGTGCATTGCATTGAATCGCATTGTGCTGAATCGCATTCTTCTGAATCGCATTGTGCTGAATCGCATTCTTCTGAATCGCATTGTGCTGAATCGCATTCTTCTGAATTGCATTGTGCTGAATCACAGTGCGTCGAATCGCATTGTGCTGAATCGCATTCTTCTGAATCGCATTGTCTGAATCTGAATCGCATTCCTCTGAATCATTGCGCTGAATCGCATTGTGTTGAATCGCATGAATCCTCTGAATCGCATTGTTGAATCGCATTCCTCTGAATGAATCATTGTGCTGAATCGCATTCTTTGAATCGCATTGTGCTGAATCACATTGCATTCGAATCTGAATCGCATTGCGTTGAATCACATTGCGCTGAATCGCATTGTGTTGAATCGCATTCCTCTGAATCACATTGCGCTGAATCGCATTGCGTTGAATCGCATTCTTCTGAATCGCATTCCTCTGAATCACATTGTGCTGATTAGCATTGTTGAATCGCATTCTTTGAATCGCATTGTGTTGAATCGCATTCCTCTGAATCGCATTGTGCTGAATCGCATTGTGCTGAATCGCATTGCGTTGAATCACATTCCGCTGAATCGCATTGTGTTGAATCGCATTCCTCTGAATCACATTGTGTTGAATCGCATTGAGTTGAATCACATTGCGTTGAATCATTGCATTGAATCCGCTGAATCGCATTGTGTTGAATCGCATTCCTCGAATCACATTCTGATTCGCATTCTGAATCACATTGCGCTGAATCGCATTGCGTTGTTGCATTCTTCTGCATTCTTCTGAATCGCATTCCTCTGAATCACATTGTGCTGAATCGCATTGCGTTGAATCACATTGCGCTGAATCGCATTGTGTTGAATCGCATTCCTCTGAATCACATTGTGTTGAATCGCATTGCGAATCACATTTGAATCACATTCCGCATTATGTTGAATCGCATTGTGTTGAATCGCATTGTGTATTCCTCTGAATCACATTGTGTTGAATCGCATTGCGTTGAATCACATTCCGCTGAATCGCATTGTGTTGAATCGCATTCCTCTGAATCTGAATCGCATTGTGTTGAATCGTCGCATTCCTCTGAATCACATTGTGTTGAATCGCATTGTGTCCACCTTAAAGCTAGCGCATCGTGCTGGTGTTTGAGCAGGTTTAATAGATGTAATAGATCCATCGCTCCCTCCGGGGGTGATCGGGGGGGGAGGGGGGGATCGGGATGGGGGGGGGGGGGGTTCTGGCGACGGCGTTATCCTGACAAGAAAAATATCAGGGCGAGCGCCACGAGCACCTGATTTAACGCCGTTTGTGTTTTCAACCTTAAAAGAGCGGAACGCGGGCGGGTTATCGATTAGCCTTCGCGCGCCCTTTTAGATGCAGCAGTAGGCATTAATTAGTGCGCTGTTATGGATTCTCTGATTATTCCTTCATAAGCACAGGCAAGTTACAAAAGCACTGTACGATGGAGCGCGCACACACACACACACACACACACACACACACACACACAGCTTGACAGTGAGCGATTGCTTTGCGTTGCTGTACGTTTTGTATGTATGACAGAGTGAATCCTGCAGCCTGGTCGTGTTTCCTGTCGGAACGTCCTTGACTCGGGAATGAAAAGAGCAGCCGGATGATAAAACGGGCATTTTATGAGCGCCGGTTGTGACACAGCCAGCAGGAATTCAATTCACTAAAGATCCCCCCGACCCCCCCTCCCCCAACCCCACCCCCCGCCGCTATCCCCCACACCGTGGCCCCCTCGCTTCAAGAACACAAGTGGTTCACAATTAAAGACAGCATAATTATTACAGTCAGGCCAGCGGAGGTTGAAAGCTGACACCCGCACAATGCGCCGACTTTTTTTGCACGCGTCATCCGTAAAAGAGGCTTTTTATCGGCGGTAAATTCGCCGCCGCTCGTTGTAGAGCAGTGTGTGCTATTTACCATTTACATTGCACATCTTTTTCCCTGCTGTAAAGACCGATAATGTAAGGCGTAATGCGGTTCTACCAACAAACCCCCCCCCCCCCTTTATTATACTCGGAAATGGACAACAGAGGGCTTTCAGAGATTCTTTTGCCTGTGGAGGAAAGTAACGGGATCGGGATCGGGTCCATCCATGTTCTTACTCTTAAGCAAATTGGTTTATTTAATTGGTTTAATTGCGCCGACTAAAACTGGAGCTCGTCGATCAAACAAATGACCTTTTACATTCGCCGCTTTCTCGCCCACGATTCTGTAAATATACTGTGAAAAAAACACACATACCCACTATACTAATACGACTGAGCGGGGCGTGCGTTAAAGGGCTGAAGGAATTTATGTAAATTGATGATTTGGTTTTCGGAAACTATATTGGAGCATCGTAGAGAATGTTTCGTCGGGTCACATTGTGTTGAATCGCATTCTCCTGAATTTCACTCCATTGAATCGCATTGCATTGAATCGCATTCTTTCCTCTGAATCGCATTCCGTTGAATCAGAATCAAATTGCGTTGAATCGCATTCCTCTAAATCACATTGTGTTGAATCCGATTCATCTGAATCGCATTCCGTTTAAACGTATTGTGTTGAATCGCATTGTGTTGAATCGCATTCCTCTGAATCACATTGTGTTGAATTGTATTCCTCTGAATCGCATTCCATTGAATCGCATTGCATTTAATCTCATTTCTCTGAATCACATTGTGTTGAATCGTATTCCTCTGAATCGCATTGTGCTGAATTGCATTGCGTTGAATCACATTCCGCTGAATCACATTGTGTTGAATCGTATTCCTCTGAATCGCATTGTGCTGAATTGCATTGCGTTGAATCACATTCCGCTGAATCACATTGTGCTGTGCATTCCTCTGAATCACATTGTGTTGAATCGCATTGTGTTGAATCGCATTGTGCTGAATTGCATTGCGTTGATTCACATTCCGCTGAATCACATTGTGTTGAATCACATTCCTCTGAATTGCATTGCGTTGATTCACATTCCGCTGAATCACATTGTGTTGAATCACATTCCTCTGAATCGTATTCCGCTGAATCGTATTCCCCTGAATCAAATTCTTCTGAGTCGCTTTTTGCTGAATCGTATTATGTTGAATTGTGTTGCGTTGAATCGCGTTGCTCTGAATTGCATTGTGTTGAATCGCATTGTTCTAAATCACATTCTTCTGAATCGCATTCCTCTGAATCACATTGTGTTGAATCGCATTGCATTGCATTCTTCTGAATCGAATCACATTCTTCTGAATCGCATTCCTCTGAATCACATTGTGTTGAATCGTATTCCTCTGAATCACATTGTGCTGAATTGCCTTGCACTGAAGCACATTCCGCTGAATCGTGTTGTGTTGAATCACATTCTCCTGAATTGCACTCCATTGAATCGCACTGCATTGAATCGCACTGCGTTGAATCGCATTCCGTTGAATCACATTGCATTGAATCACATTGTGCTGAATCGCATTCCTCTGAATCACATTGTGTTGAATCCCATTCCTCTGAACCGATTCCATTCCGCTGAACCGCATTTTGCTGAATCGTATTATGTTGAATTGTGTTGCGTTGAATCCCGTTGCTCTGAATCGCGTCAGGTTAAATCGCATTGTGTTGAATCGCGTTGTGTTGCATATTATAATGCATTATAATGACTATGCATTGTGAATCAAATCGTATGGACCTCAGCTATGGAGCTTCTCAGTTATACAGCCACACTTTTAATCATGCAGTCAGATCATGCAATAAAATGTGTAAAACAAATATCAAAAAATGTCTTGACACCCTGCTGATCTGATTAATCCCAGCGTGGATGTTGGATTGTCATATCGGCCCGGCGTCGTGTCGACGTAATAGACAGGGGAGAGAATAAAGCCAAAGCCTCCCACACTCTCGCTCTGACTCTCTCTCGGACTGACGAGGAATCCAAAATCATCGCTCGCCACGAGAGCAACGCTTGTTCCACAAACAAACTAAAATCCCGTAAACGTTATTTGTTAGCTGCGATCTGTGCGCTTTTCGTAGTGAAATAGAGGCTTATTTCCCATATTTCAGTCTTTATTTGGGTTTATTGCGACACAGTTTATAGAATTTGTCAAATTTGTGTTTTATTATTACGCAATTAGCCGCTCGTTTTGTTTGTTTGTTTCTTTGTTTTTTTAATAAAGTGTTGCGTTTCAGAAGCTCCAGGATGTCCCTCTTCTCCCTGCGATTCACCTGCTGCAGGACGATAATGGAGCTTTAGTGCGTCCGGAGGTCTGGGGGACCGGGGGTTGACGCCAGCGTTGTCTTCGCGCGGTTAGTGCACTAAACCAGATAAGCCCTGTGAAAATGTCCTTGGCTGTTCTGCTGTCTCGGCGAGGCTTCCCGGGAAAGGGGGTAGCAAAGGACAGAAGCTCCGATAGAGAGAGAGAGAGAGAGAGAGAGCAGTCCGAGATGGGATTGATTGGAGTGTGTAAAAGAGACAGTGATGGACTGTTTGGCGCTTCAGCTCCCCTGTGGCATCGGGGGTTAAAGTAAAATCGAATTCTGTCATTGCCTGGCTTTAGAAATGCTTTCAATAGGCACCTGACTTTCCAAATCTGGGAGGGGTCTTGCCCCGGTGCGGCTAATACAGGCGCTATAACACACACACACACACACACACACACACACACACACACACACAGATAAAAAACATTGCGACATTCATGTGGTTCTTTCTCCAACAGTTGGTAGTGGTAAATTTTCCCTTCAATTGACCCGATGTATCTAATCCCCCCACCACCACCACTAGGGGGCCCTTGAGCAAGGCCCTTAACCCTCTGTCGGAAGTCGCTCTGGATGACGGCGTCTGAAAATGTAACTTGCATTAAAAATAGGTCTTTTTTTGAGAAGTGGTTGCGCTTTGGTTAAAGAATTGGGCTGGAAGGTCGCAGGTTCAAATCCCAGCACTACCAAGGTAGTTACTAGTAGATTTGACCACCAATGGGCCCTTGAGCAAGGCCCTTGACCCTCAGTCGGAAGTCGCTCTGGATAACGGCGACTGCAAATGCCGTAAATTTAAATCTGTCGCATTAAAAATGGGCCTTTTTTTCGCAAGTGGTAGCTCTTTGGGATCTCTATTGGAAGGTTGCAGGTTCAAATCCAAGCGCCACCAAGCTATTTACCAGTAGCTACGACCAACCAGTGGGCCCTTGAGCAAGGCCCTTAACCCTCAGTCGTAAGTCGCTCTGGATGACGGCATCTGAAAATGTAACTTGCATTAAAAACAGGTAATTTTTTGAGAAGTGGTTGCGCTTTGGTTAAGGAATTGGGCTGGAAGGTCGCAGGTTCAAATCCCAGCACTACCAAGGTAATTACTAGTAGATATGACCACCAGTGGGCCCTTGAGAAAGGCCCTTAACCCTCAGTCGGAATTTGCTCTGGATAACGGTGTCTGAAAATTTAACTTACATTAAAAATAGGGGGTTTTTTTGCGAAGTGTTTGCGCTTTGGTTAAGAAATTGGGCGGGAAGGTCGCAGGTTCAAATCCCAGCACAACCAAGCTAGTTACTCATAGCTACGACCACCAGTGGGCTCTTGAGCAAGGCTCTTAACCCTCAACTGCTCAGTTGTAAGGTCAGGTGGGAAGGATGGTAGCTTATTGACTCAAGCTTTGAACTTTGTATCAGAAGGTCATGAGTTCAAATCCCTTCCACTCATGAGACCTCATATCTGCACCTTTGTAGAGATGATTCGCTCTGGATAAGGTTGTCTGATTGATATTTACACCATTTTGGAAGAGCAACTTGAGTGGACATGAGGTCAAGGGCCCAGTTTGGTGTGGCTGGGATTTGAACTCATGACCTTTGAATACAAAGTGAACGTGTGGTCGTGATTTAAACGTTTAGTGTATGTCATTTTCACATCACACATTTTTATCCAGACTGGATTTTGGGGGCGACCATAAAAACCCCCCTCGGTGTGGGATGTGGGCAAACATTCGTGTGAAGGTTTCGTGTGCCACAAGGGTTTTTTTTCACAGCCCTTCCAGTTTCTGTGACCTGGTAAGTGAGAGAAGTGCTATTTATTTATTTATTTATTTATTTTCACTTTCGCGTGACCGCACGGCTTTTTGTTTGACGCCGTCACGTTCTCTTCATTACACACACAGATGGTACGTTCACTCTCCCGAGCTCTCGTGGCCCAATCTGCACCCCCCCCCCCCCCCCCCCCCCCCCGGCCCCCCACCCCCCCCCCCCCCCCCCCCCCCCCCCCCCGTGCCCTGCGGAGAGTCGCTGGTGGAAACGGCTATTTTGAAGCTTTCTTGGCTAATAAAAGCTTAATTAGAGAAGGGCGCTAAAGTGTTCGCGCTCGCACGGTCCGGCCCATCTGCCTCGGCGGATACGCATGAGGACCGCTCGACGATCGGCAGCACTGAACCGGACGCCTCTCGCAACCTTGACATCTGCGGCACGTCCTACTTTTATTATCCTTCTCTTTTTTCTTCAGTAGTGTTGTGTGTTAATGTTTAATACTGCATATATATATATGTGTGTGTGTGTGTGTGTGTGTGTGTGTGTGTGTGTGTGTGTGTGTGTGTGTGTGTGTGTGTGTGTGTGTGTGTGTGTATTTATTTCCGATGCGTGTGCAGCTTCCAGACATGTATTTTCATATTAAAGCATTTAACCAATCACATTTCAGCCATCATTTGTTGTCAGGCAGAGTTAAAGTCAGAGAAGTCTGTCCGGGAGGCCTTCACTATCCATTCTGCAGCACCTCTAACACAGAATACATGTTGATGAAACTGCTGCTTCAACCAATCAGATTTTGAGTTGGTGTCACCAGCGCCCTCTAGCACACGTATGACATCACCGTATTCAGAGCTGTTGATTGGATAGTCTAGATTCGGGTCCAATTTGAGCTATTTTTGTCGCCCCCTTAATGGCTGAAGGAGAATAAAAAAACAGATTGTGGTCAGATTTACTTTCAAGGCCATTTTCAAGTCGGACTTTTCAAGAAAAGCCGGACACTTTGTTAAGAAAGTTTGGACAACTCCGAAGCTCCGCCTGTCACGAGCAGGAAGAGGATTTCTCCGCCTCTTTCACGTTTAGCAACTGGTTTTGAGGAAAGAGAGGAGGATGGATTTTGTTTACAAACAATACGATTTTTTTGGTGAGTAAAATGCTTCTGTTTATTATGCTTCTGTTTATTATTGATCTTTCTTATGTGGGTCACGGCTGGAGCTGCAGTAGAATACATGTCCGGTGCTGCAGTAGTTCGCCCCTGGTTTGTTTATTCAGTACAGGCATTTATTGTGTTTACATCAATGGCAATCAATGTTCCTTTATACTGAATTTCTGCATATTAAGATGCTTTTTATAACCATCAATTCATACGGAGCACTACTGAAGGCCTCGGTGTGAAATGCACGCTCCGCTACTGATATTGGGGGATCAGGGGAGGAGTGGCTGGAGCGGGATCTCCATCGGCACATAGGGGTCAGGTTCATTTCCTGCCGCAAGGCTGTGAAGACTCCCAGAGACCAGGCACTGTGAGGGTCTGAAGGGTATCCCTCGTCCCTCTCACCTGTAGTGGGAGGTCGGGAGAAATATATATATATATATATATATCAAAAATATATATATATATATATATATATATATATATATATAATATATATATATTCATCTTCTACCGCTATATATCCGATCTTCCCTCGGGTCACGGGGAGTCTGTGTCTATCTCAGGCGTCTATGGGCATTAAGGCAGGATACGCCCTGGATGGAATGCCAACCCATCAGCAGGACACACACACACACACACACACATTCATACACTAGGGACAATTTTTCCAAGGTGCCAATCAACCTACCGTGCATGTTTTTTGGACCGGGAGGAAACCGGAGAACCCGGAGAAAAACCCCCTGAGATGAATCGCCTGGGATCATCAGCAGTTCTCTTTTCTTCGGGTTGAGTTTGAGCTGATCCACGTAGCGATGTCAGATAGACATGCTGATATTCTAGCAGACGCTGTTGTATCTGATGGAGGGAAGGAGAAGATGACTTGAGTGTCATCAGCATAGCAGTCAAATCCACCGAGAGAGAGAGAGAGAGATTCCCGTCTCGGCCATGTGTGTGTGGAGTTTGCATGTTCTCCCCGTGCCTCGGGGGGTTTTTCTACGGGTTCTCCGGTTTCCTCCCGGTCCAAAAACATGCACGGTAGGTTGATTGGCACCTTGGAAAATTGTCCCTAGTGTATGAATGTGTGTGTGTGTGTGTGTGTGTGTGTGTGTGTGGTGTGTGTGTGTGTGCTCTGCGATGGGTTGGCATTCCATCCAGGGTGTATCCTGCCTTAATGCCCATAGACGCCTGAGATAGACACAGACTCCCCGTGACCCGAGGGAAGATCGGATAAAGCGGTAGAGAGTAGAATGAATGAATGAATGAATGAATAAATTAAATTAAAGTAAAGTAAAGTAAATTGAAGTAAAGTAAATGAAATGAAATGAAATTAAATTAAATCAAATGAAATTAAAGTAAAGTAAAGTAAAGTAAAGTAAAGTAAAGTAAAGTAAAGTAAAGTAAAGTAAGAAAGTTAACATAAAGAAATAAAGTTAATTTTGAATTTATTATTCAGGTAGAAAAGTGTTGAAAACGTGTGAAAAGTTGGAACATTCATACAAAAGTCACCAAAAGTTCATTCAAAAATTCCAAAAAATTTCATTCAAGAATTTATTTAAAATATTTCATTCATTCATACGTATTTTATTCAAAAAAATTAAAAGTTAATTTAAGTTATTCAAAAAGTACAAAAAAAAAAAAACGTTAGCCAAAATTTCATTCATTCAAAAAAACAAAAGTTCATTCAAAAGTGATTCAAAAAGTTTAAAAAGTACATTCATTAAAAAGGGAACATTTATGAAAAGTAGAAGCAGAAGTAAACATTCATTCCTCAGGTAGAAGTGTAGCTACAAGGGGTTAAAAACACTTCTGTAGAAGATGACATCATGCTTTTAACCCAAGTAAAAGTGTAAAAGTACTGGTTTTAGAACGACTTAAAGTATAAAAGTAATGTAAAGGGAAACGAGACATGGGACATTTCCTGAAGAAAATGTGAGTGATGCTTGCTGATACAAACAGCATCTCCGGGCGCGACCCCCTTACAGCCTGGTCTGTTTAATATTTAGCGTTCCATTTTGGGCATTTTTTGGGAGGGGGCGGGGCCAGTGGCGCATGTGACATCATCAAATGATCCAGTGTTTGACTCCCATCGATGTGCCGAGAGTTTAGACATGTCACATGACCCTGTGTCCGAGTTTCGCTGTTTAGCATATTTTTTGGCCACATGATGCCATGCGACACTCATATG
>JACRUU010000003.1:1932710-1970210 GCA_030449085.1 Kryptopterus vitreolus
CTGTATGTCTGTCTGTCTGTCTATATGTATGTCTGTCTGTCTGTATGTCTGTCTGTCTCTATGTGTATGTCTATCTGTCTGTATCTATGTGTTTGTCTGTATGTATGTATGTATGTATGCATGTATGTATGTCTGTCTGTCTGTGTGTTTTCTGTCTGTCTATCTGTCTGTCTGTCAGTGTCTATTTATCTGTATGTACGTCTGGCTGTCTGGCTGGCTTTCTGTCTGTCTGTCTCTATATGTATGTATGTCTGTCTGTATATGTCTATCTATCTATCTATCTATCTATCTGTCTGTCTGTCTGTCTGTCTGTCTGTCTGTCTGTCTGTCTGTATATGTCTGTATATATTTATGTAAGTCTGCCAATGTCTGTCTGTCTGTCTATATATGTATCTATGTATATGTCTGTTGTTGTAACCCCACCCCCACCCCCGTTAAACACACCTAACCTTATCTCTGATGGTTTGGCACGATTGTGTTTAGCAGGGTTGTGTTTGTGTTCGTGTGCGCGTGAAGGCTAGGTCGCCCGTGAACTGTCTTCCAACCGCTTTTCCCATCGCAGTGGAAACCACTGTTCCTTTTTTTTCCGATCAGCCACCCACGGAGAAGCGTTGTGTTGTGGAGTGATTGTGCTACAAAAAGGTCTTTGCTAATTGGATTTTTAATTCATTTCTCGGATGCCAGATGAGCAAAGTAATAAAAGTGAACGAATGATATTTAACTACGAGGCTGGGAATTAAAAAAAATAATAAAAAAAGCTCGGAGCAAGAAAGATTTTCCTCTGTTTGTGTGTATGTATTATTAATATTGTCTCCGCACAGTATTTTCTGCTGTATTATCGGAGCTCATAGCGCTTTACATTAAACGTAGAAGCGCTGCGGTTAAAATTCGGAACATCATTCTCCAGTCAAGTGAATTAAATATTAAACACTCTTCATTGGAGACGATATTCTCGTGCTAGTCTCGTGCGAGGCAGCATTCTTGTAGCTAAATAGTGTGTTGGGTGTGATATTGATACTGTACTTTATATCACTATACATATACTGTACTTTATATCACTATACATATACTGTACTTTATATCACTATACATATACTGTACTTTATATCACTATACATATACTGTACTTTATATCACTATACATATACTGTACTTTATATCACTATACATATAATGTGCTTTATATCACTATACATATACTGTGCTTTATATCACTATACATATAATGTGCTTTATATCACTTTATATCACTATACATATACTGTACTTTATATCACTATACATATACTGTTGCTTTATATCACTATACATATACTGTACTTTATATCACTATACATATACTGTACTTTATATCACTATACATATACTGTACTTTATATCACTACACATATACTTACTTTATATCACTATACATATACTGTTCTTTATATCACTATACATATACTGTGCTTTATATCACTATACATATACTGTACTTTATATCACTATACATATACTGTAGTTTATATCACTATGAACATATACTGTACTTTATATCACTATACATATAATGTGCTTTATATCACTATACATATACTGTGCTTTATATAACTATACATATACTGTACTTTATATCACTATACATATACTGTACTTTATATCACTATACATATAATGTGCTTTATATCACTATACATATACTGTACTTTATATCACTATACATATACTGTTCTTTATATCACTATACATATACTGTACTTTATATCACTATACATATACTGTTCTTTATATCACTATACATTACTTTATATCACTATACATATACTGTTCTTTATATCACTATACATATACTGTACTTTATATCACTATACATATACTGTTCTTTATATCACTATACATATACTGTTCTTTATATCACTATACTGTGTTTATATACTGCATATACTTACTTTATATCACTATACATATACTGTACTTTATATCACTATACATATACTGTGCTTTATATCACTATACATATACTGTGCTTTATATCACTATACATATACTGTACTTTATATCACTATACATATACTGTACTTTATATCACTATACATATACTGTTCTTTATATCACTATACATTACTTTATATCACTATACATATACTGTTCTTTATATCACTATACATATACTGTACTTTATATCACTATACATATACTGTTACTTTATATCACTATACATATACTGTACTTTATATCACTATACATATACTGTTCTTTATATCACTATACATATACTGTTCTTTATATCACTATACATATACTGTACTTTATATCACTACACATTCTTTATATCACTATACATATACTGTACTTTATATCACTATACATATACTGTGCTTTATATCACTATACATATACTGTACTTTATATCACTATACATATACTGTTCTTTATATCACTATACATATACTGTACTTTATATCACTATACATATACTGTACTTTATATCACTATACATATACTGTGCTTTATATCACTACACATATACTGTTCTCTATATCACTATACATATTCTGTACTTTATATCACTATACATATACTGTACTTTATATCAGTATACATATACTGTACTTTATATCACTATACATATACTGTGCTTTATATCACTATACATATACTGTACTTTATATCACTATACATATACTGTACTTTATATCACTATACATATACTGTTACTTTATATCACTATACATATACTGTACTTTATATCACTATACATATACTGTTCTTTATATCACTATACATATACTGTTCTTTATATCACTATACATATACTGTACTTTATATCACTATACATATACTGTACTTTATATCACTATACATATACTGTGCTTTATATCACTACACATATACTGTTCTCTATATCACTATACATATTCTGTACTTTATATCACTATACATATACTGTACTTTATATCACTATACATATACTGTACTTTATATCACTATACATATACTGTTCTTTATATCACTATACATATACTGTTACTTTATATCACTATACATATACTGTTCTTCTATATCACTATACATATACTGTACTTTATATCACTATACATATACTGTACTTTATATCACTATACATATACTGTTCTTTATATCACTATACATATACTGTACTTTATATCACTATACATATACTGTTCTTTATATCACTATACATATACTGTTCTTATATCACTATACATATACTGTTACTTTATATCACTATACATATACTGTACTTTATATCACTATACATATACTGTTCAATTTATATCACTATACATATACTGTACTTTATATCACTATACATATACTGTACTTTATATCACTATACATATACTGCAATTTATATCACTATACATATACTGTACTTTATATCACTATACATATACTGTACTTTATATCACTATACATATACTGTACTTCATATCACTATACATATACTGTTCTTTATATCACTATACATATACTGTACTTTATATCACTATACATATACTGTTCTTTATATCACTATACATATACTGTACTTCATATCACTATACATATACTTTATATCACTATACATATACTGTACTTTATATCACTATACATATACCATTCTTTAAATAATGCTTAACCCTGAACTGCTCAGTTATTCGAATGGGATCATGTGACTCACAAACATGTCGCTCTGAGAAAAGGGCATCAGTAAATGTAAACTATTTGAAAGCAGACCAGTTAAAATATTGACTGATGGAATTGTGGATGATGCAATGATTTATTTACTGTACCAAAAAAAAACCCTGCAAGTTAAAAACAAATCAATAACACACACGCCTGATTCTGTTGTACAAAACACTGCTGCGCATTCAGCTCTTTTATTTACATCTTTATTTATTTTATTAATCTGTGTTATATTTCTTTGTTTTCAGGAAATAGACATGAATGAATTAACACACCAGAGATTTAGAACAATCTCTGTGTGATGATTAAAGGAGCCTGTAAGAATAATCCATCATTTGGAGGAAAGTCCCGGGTACTATTTACTCGCTGTACGTGTTTTATCTCAAAACCGTAACCCCGAAGGTGGAGGCGCACAATTTTAGAGGACGTTTTTGGATGTGGTGGCAGGAAAGTTTCCCTTTAATTGAACTAAAAGACCCAGATGTGTTCAAGCATAACAATTCACCCATACACAAATACAGTCTATATAACTCACCTGCCCGTACTGTATAGTGTATTATAATAATAATAATAATAATAATAATAATAATAATATACTGTATAATTACTTCCCATACTGCATAGTGTATTAATCTAATAGTACATTGTATAATTATTGCACATACTGTATATTATATTAATATAATGCAATGTATACTTACTACCCGGGGGCACGGTGGTTTAGTGGTTAGCACGTTCGCCTCACACTGCCAGGGTCCGGGGTTCGGTTCCCGTCTCGGCCATGTGTGTGTGGAGTTTGCATGTTTCTCCCCGTGCCTCAGGGGTTTTTTTTCTCCGGGTTGTCCGGTTTCCTCCCCGGTCCAAAAACATGCACGGTAGGTTGATTGGCACCTTGGAAGATTGTCCATAGTGTGTGGGTGTGTGTGTGTGTGTGTGTGTGTGGTGTGTGTGTTTGTGAGTGTGAGTGTGTGTGCCCTGCGATGTGTTGGCATTCCATCCAGGGTGTATCCTGCCTTAATGCCCATAGACGGCTTCCCCGTGACCCGAAGGAAGATAGGATAAAGCGGTAGAAGATGAATGAATGAATGTACACTTACTACCCATACTGCATAGTGTATTATTATAATACACTGTACAATTATTACCCTACTGTATAGTGTATTATTATTATTATATACAGTATAGTTACTTCCCATACTCTATAGTTATATTATTATTATTATTATTATTATTATTATTATTCTTATTATTATTATTATTCTTATTATTATTATTAATTATTATTATTATTATTATTATTATTATTATTATTATTATGCTGTATACTTACTGCCCATAGTCTATAGTGTATTGTTATAATTATAAACTCTATAATTACTGCACATACTGTATGGTGTATTAATCTAATAGTACAGTATTGCAGTAATTATGCAGTTTATCATTATAATAATACATTATAGAGTATGGGCAGTTATATATAATAATAATAATAATAATAATAATAATAATAATAATAATAAATAATAATAAATAATAATAATAATAACAGTGTACTATAATAATAATACACTATAGAATATGGGCAGTAAGTATACATTGCATTATAATAATACACTATACAGTATGGGCAATAATTATACAGTATATTATTCTAATATAATACACTATACACTATTGGTAATAATTATATACAGTGTACTATTAGAATGCACTGTACACTTATTGCCAATACTGTATAGTGTATGATTATAATGCAATGTATACTTACTGCCTATATTCTGTAGTGTATTATTAATATAGTACACTGTATAATTATTGCACATACTGTATAGTGTATTATTATTATTATTATTATATTATTATTATTATTATTATTATTATTATTATTATTATTATTATTTATTATTATTATTATTATTATATACTGTATAATTACTGCCCATACTCTATAGTGTATTATTATAATGCAATGTATACTTACTGCTCATACTCTATAGTGTATTATTATTATAGTACACTGTATAATTACTGCTCATACTCTATAGTGTATTATTATAATACAAATACGTATTATTATAATATACTGTATAATTACTGCTCATACTCTATAGTGTATAATTATAATATACTGTATAATTACTGCTCATACTCTATAGTGTATTATTATAATACACGGTATAATTACTGCTCATACTCTATAGTGTATAATTATAATATACTGTATAATTACTGCTCATACTCTATAGTGTATTATTATTATAATATACTGTATAATTACTGCTCATACTCTATAGTGTATTATTATTATAATATACTGTAGAATTACTGCCCATACTCTATAGTGTATTATTATAATATACTGTATAATTACTGCTCATACTCTATAGTGTATTATTATTATAATATATTGTATAATTACTGCTCATACTCTATAGTGTATTATTATTATAATACACTGTATAATTACTGCAAATACTGTATAGTGTATTATTATAATATACTGTAGAATTACTGCCCATACTCTATAGTGCATTATTATAGTACACTGTATAATTATTGCCCATACTCTATAGTGTAGTATTATTATAATACACGGTATAATTACTGCAAATACTGTATAGTGTATTATTATAATAATACCCTATATAATTATTGACTGTATTGTATAGTGTATTATTATAATAATGCACTGTCTAATCATTGTCCATATTGTAGAGTGTATTATCATATTGTGGTTTCTAGTGCAGTTAAAAAAAGTCCAAGGGGAAATAAACATACAGTCCATAACTTTTAAGTGACTTGTAATTTATGCACATTTTTTAAATATATTAAATTAATAAATCAATAAATGAATAAATAAAAGATCAATAAATATATCAAATTAAACATATTTTGACTTTTTTCTTTTCTAAATCTAGCTGAAGTAAAGGACAGAGTCTGCTTGGTGATTTATTTATTTATTTGTTTATTTTAATAAAAGGCCGTGACCTGGCGTGACCTGTGTGCTGAAAGGGCTTTGGCAGCCCGAGTGGCGTTAATAAAACCGTGACTGGTGCATTTCCCGGGATGATCTCGGCTCCGAGTCACGTCGGATTGAGCCCTCTGGCAGCGGCGTTTGTGCGTCGTTGCAAAACTCAAGTCTTTAGGGCGTTAATACGCTAATGCTCACAGTGCACGCCTGGCGTCGGCACCTCTGGGCCGTGAAAGCTGCGTATTCCCCCGACCGCCGTTTGAACGCAGAGTCCGCGATCTAAGCAGCTCAGGGCCTGAGATTTCCTAACCAGAGTCTTTTAGAGGTGCAGTCTTGGGATATTAGCAGCTTTAGCCAATCCGTGCAACTTCTTTCATCCTTTAATGCTGTAGGAACTCTTCCAAGGCTCGCTAAAGCGCCATGTTGGCCTCCAGTTCCTGCCCCAGGCTCTGTCTTGGAGTGGATTCATACGGCACTGATTCGAGGTCAGGGTTATAATCACATTTGAATCGGTGCATCAGTTTCAACCGCAGAGGTTAGAAAACAAAATAAAGTGAAGCAACTGATTGTTTAAAATGTTAACACTGGTAAACTATAGTAAAGTTAAGGCGTTATTACATTTACGGCATTTGGCAGACGCCCTTAACCAGAGCTACTTACAACTGAGCAATGGAGGGTTAAGGGCCTTGCTCAAGTGCCCACAGATTGGTGGTGGTAGGGTTTGAACCCATGATCTTGGGGTCCAGATTCTAACACCTTAACCAATGGGCTACACCACCTCTCCTATTATTAAGGCATTAATCATTTTACTTTAATTATTCACTACTTTTATTAACGTGTTATAACGCAGCTTGCTTTACTACGTAAGTGATCTGCTCCTTCACTCTGCATCATGTTGGCGAATGAACGAAACCAGAACAACAAAGAACAAAAAAAGAACAAATGAATAAAGAAACTTCTAAGAAAATGCATCTTCTATGAATGCAATGTGCTTCTGTCTAACCAAAACGTATCACTGGCTTATATGGAAAAGCAACCGGAACACAATTCTTAAAGGAGCCATGTCCCATATTTTACACTTAAAACCAACAATACGTGAATCGGTGCATCAGGGTTTCATTTTACCGCTAGAGGTTCACAACGGTTGACAAACTCTGTGCAAAGTGTTTCAACCGCAGATTGTTTAAAAAAAACTGGTAAAACTATAGAACTCCGTTTTCCTTCCTTCCTCGTCTCTCCCGTTGTCTTCCCCTCCCCCCGTAGGCTGAGTTTTTGCCCCCCCCCCCTCACTTATGTGTTATCACCCCGTGCTGCCTGCCCCCAGCCCTTCTCCCCCCCCCCCCTTTCTTCCCCCCCCCCCCCTGTCTCCCTTACTGTTATTGTTTAAAATGTTATTACACTGGTACGGCATTTATAGTAACGCCTTGATCCAAGGCGTTTTTTCACATTTACAATGGCAGCCTTGGAAAGGGCCTTGCCTCTTAGGTGCGTTCTCCAGTCAACTTTGTGGCCGCTATTTGTGGTGTTAGGTCAATTTGATCCCTGAGTATGATAAGGGGGTTGCTCAGAGTGCTAACACCTATTGCCCAGGTAATGGCTACAGCCGGTACACCACCCTTCCTAACCCATGCTTCCTCTCTCTTATCTTATGTTGGGGTCCATCATTCTAGTATGCACCTTAACCATTCACTTACTTTTGGCCCATTCCAGACGTGTTATTACGCAGTTTTCGTGCGTTTTTATCTACGTAAGTGATCGGCTCCTTCGTTTCTTATTCACTCTGCATTTTATTAGTTTCGCCGTGGTATAACGAATGAAAGCTTCCGAAGGGCTTTACTACGTAATGTGATCAAAGCTCGTTCACTCTGCGTTGTAAAGAACAATTTGCGAATATGAACGATTGCAAATCTCTGTCTGGCCAACCAAAACAACCAGCTTCTAAACCTGTCAGACCTACAAATGAAAAAGGTAACTACCAAAAGTTTCACACCGTAATCATCTCTTTATGAATGCAAACCTTGCTTCTGTCTACACCAAAACGTAATCACTGGCCACGTCCCTTGTTATATTTTCCCCCCCGAATACTTAAAAAAACACTAAACAATTCTTAGTAACGATTGTAATTATGTACAATCCTAATTTTTCATTCATTACAAACAACCATTAAATTGAAGAATCATTTTAACGCCTTAACAAGAAATGATATTTTATTAACATCATTAACAAGAAATTAATATTAAAAGAATAATTTCCAGAGTAAAATAAATATTAAACAATCAACAATTTTAACATCTGTTACAGTTAGTAATGTGATTAAAGATTACATGTATTAATTGATTGTATTAAGCGATTAATCACGATGAAATGTTTTAACAGAAAAAAAAAATATATATATATATATATTTTATATATATATATATATATATATATTATATATATATATATATATATATATATATATAAAAAAAATATGTGTTATATCTAATATATCTAATTTTTTTTCTATATTTCTAATATATATTAACATTATAAAAGTGTGACGTGAGAGTCTATGAATATAACGATGTCTAAATTGTCTGTATCTATATCAAGGAGCGACGGTTTGGCACTTGAGCAGAAATGATCTCCTGTGGTGCATCGCTGTTTGTTCGAGTCCGTCCCTGAACATCTCGTTAGACTGACCAGCAAAGGCAGTGATTTAAAAATAAAAAAAAATTTACTTAAAACAAAAAACTACTGGAAACATATCGATTATCTCCGGCTAAAAATAAACCGTACGGCGGCGCGGGAGAGAAGCGGCTGTGTTATTGTCAAATATTGAATCCCGGCTTTATGAATATTGTGTAGAAGCCTGAGGTTTACACTGCGAGTCTGTATAAGGCTAAGTAAGTATGAAGGACTTAATATAATATAATATAATATATAATATAATAATAATATATAATATATATAATAGATGGAGATAATAAACTGATAATCTATATAAGACTGTATATTATAGATGGAGATAATAACACTGTATATAATAGATGGAGATAATAACACTGTATATAATAGATGGAGATAATAACACTGTATATAATAGATGGAGATAATAACACTGTATATAATAGATGGAGATAATAATACTGTATATAATACTGTATATTATAGATGGAGATAATAACACTGTATATTATAGATGATAATAATATATTATAGACGGAGATAATAACTGTATATTATAGATGGATATAATAATACTGTATATAATAGATGGAGATAATAATACTGTATATAATATGGAGATATAGTATATAATAGACGGAGATAATAACACTGTATATTATAGACTGTATATAATAGATGGAGATAATAACACTGTATATTATAGACGGAGATAATAACACTGTATATTATAGATGGAGATAATAACACTGTATATTATGGAGATAATAACACTGTATATAATAGGATGGAGATAATAACACTGTATATTATAGATAATAATACGGAGATAATAACACTGTATATTATAGACGGAGATAATAACACTGTATATTATAGACGGAGATAATAACACTGTATATTATAGATAACGGAGATAATAACACTGTATATTAGATGGAGATAATAACACTGTATATTATAGATGGAGATAATAACACTGTATATTAATAGATGGAGATAATAACACTGTATATTAATAGATGGAGATAATAACACTGTATATTATAGATGGAGATAATAACACTGTATATTATAGATGGAGATAATAACACTGTATATTATAGATGGAGATAATAATACTGTATATAATAGATGGAGATAATAATACTGTATATTATAGATGGAGATAATAATACTGTATATAATAGATGGAGATAATAACACTGTATATAATATAGATGATAGATAATAATACTGTATTATAGATGGAGATAATAACACTGTATATTATAGATGGAGATAATAACACTGTATATTATAGATGGAGATAATAACACTGTATATTAATAGATGGAGATAATAACACTGTATATGATAGGTGGATATAATAATAATGTATATAATAGATGGAGATAATAACACTGTATATAATAGATGGAGATAATAACACTGTATATAATAGATGGAGATAATAACACTGTATATAATAGATGGAGATAATAACACTGTATATAATAGATGGAGATAATAACACTGTATATAATAGATGGAGATAATAACACTGTATATGATAGGTGTATATAATATAGACGGAGATAATAACACTGTATATTAATAGATAGACGGAGATAATAACACTGTATATTATAGATAGACGGAGATAATAACACTGTATATTATAGATAGACGGAGATAATAACACTGTATATTATAGATGGTATATAATAGATAATAATAACACTGTATATAATGTATATTATAGACGGAGATAATAACACTGTATATTATAGACGTATATTATAGAGATAATAATACTGTATATAATAGATGGAGATAATAACGGAGATAATAATACTGTATATAATAGATGGAGATAATAACACTGTATAAAAACTTCACTTTGTTTTACTTCAATTAGCAATTATCAATCAGAGGATTTACCGAGATAAAAGACGTCTCACAGCGACGATCCCGGGCCTATTCTGAGAGACGCCAGCTTTCACGGAACGCCACACAGGCTTTATTTTATTTTTGTTGTGTGTGTGTGTGTGTGTGTGTGTGTGTGTGTGTGTATCATTTTATTTATTTATATTTTTCCTCGTCATATGTCGCTTTGCTCGGAAAGCGACGTGGAAACATATGTCTGCAATCTGCTCGCGGACAGAAAAACAAACCGAGGGGAGGAAACAGAAAGGCAGGGATCGCGCAATACTGACATCAGTATTGGTATTTATTATTATGTTTATTTGTTTATTTAATTTAATTAATTTATTTATAAAATCACACAGATGGCGAGTCCAGGGTTTTATGACTTTGAAGCCCTTTCAGCATATTTTAGACATTTTATTCAAGCCCCATATACCGATATATATATTATATTATATATATATATATAATATATATATATATATATATATACTATAATATATAACCATATATATATATATATATATATATATATATATATATATATATATATATATATATATATAATATATCTCTCACCAATTTCACAGTTCCAGGACGTTGTCCTTTGGCTCCCTGTGACTGTGCATGCAGCCCGTTGTGCTGCCATCTGTTGGCGTGTTACAAAACTACCCATATAATTAGTGGCTTCACCAGTGTTACTCCACCCGGCAGTCCAGTAGACATTTTACTCACTCGTACGGTTCGTCTATTAATTGAACCATAAGCTATTTGATATTTTAAAGGCGTGTAAATTAGCATGGCTGACCTGCATGTATCCGAGCCCGAGCCTGGCACACCTTGTGACAATTGGTATCAGTCATAGAGGATGTTAAAACTTGTATATGTGCCCTTCCTTTAAATTTGTACTTCCCGTGAAATACCAGAAAGCCGCAGTGGAAAATGAGGTCACGGCTCCGAGAGGAGTCTCCGTGACCCAGACAGACTGGGACTTAAGCTGCCTGAAATCCACCAGCAGGTTTTTAATGGAAAAGAGAGAAACGTGAGAGGCGAAGTCGAAAACAAAAACAGAAAGTCATTGGGTGTTATAGAGGAAGCGTTAGGGATTCATTGCATCATATGTATTTTTGCTCTTTTGGATCTGAAGGTCAAAAATGCCAGCCATACCAATCTGCAACATCTTGGCCCCTGATCAAGGCCCTTAACCACATAGATGCTGAGTTCTATCCAATGCTCTGTCCAATAGCAGATCCATGCATTGGAAATATGACCACGGCGTCGCTACGATACCTTTAATAATATTAGAGTGCAGCTACTATTGGATATGAATGGCATAGAATGATGTTTCAGCGCTACACACAGATACCTAATGACCGACAAACATAACGCACCGGACCTGAGAGCGAATTAGGACGAAAAGCTTTTACGTTATGCAACTGTATAAAACGCGTCGACGGCGCGGCGCTAACTCTGGATCTCATCGATCGCCCCTAATGATCTTGATGGTGAATGGAGAGAGATGAATACAGAGAAAGAGGAGAAGAAATTCAAGAAAAAGGAACCGATAATCGTACACCTTGTAAGAACATAACGGTGACGTGGCGTCCCACGATGACACGTGTGATAGTCGGCGATGAATCGATCCACACAGGATACAACGGAGAGAGGGCGGGGGGGGGGTGGGGGGGGGGTGGGGGGGGGGTGGGGGGGGGGGGGAGGGGTCATCGTGCAGTTGTCTGGTCTCGAAAAGACATTGTTGTAAGGGGGGAAGCCTTTAGAGAGAAGATTTGTCGCTTCAGTGGGCAGATCGATGGTCCGATCCGATCCACCTCTCAGGATTCAGCTATATATTTTATATATATATATATATATAATATATATATATATATATATATATATATATATATATATATATATATATATATATATATATATATATATATATATATATATATATATATATATATATTATTTTTTTTTTTTTTTTTTTTTTTTTGCTTTTTTTTTTTTTTTTTTTTTTTTATTATTATTATTATTATTATTATTATTATTATTATTATTTTATTTTTGTTTTGTTTTGTTTTTTTCTCTCTAGATGGATTTTAGACAAAAGCATCTGTTCGAGCGAAAGTTCAGCAGGTGGACGTTTTCTTTTTTCCCCGTCTGTTTTACGAGAGATAAGACCGTAGAAAATGTCAGGCACGCCGTTGCCCTCGCCGCGCCTTCGCCCCGCAATCAAAATCGCTAATCCTGTTTTGGAAACCTTCAATTTGTTCAATTTGTACTACATAGACTACATAGCATGTGTTCGAACGCCCCCCCTTTAAAGTTGACGCGAAACTCGTTCACGTGGCTGACGATCATCTCCGGCTTTCCGCTCTGGGCTTGGCGGACTCGGCCGTGATTGTCATCACGCCAACAAAGGATGGTGATGAGATAATTCATGGCTCCAGCGCGCCCGCTCTGGACTGGTCTTAATCTAAATGCGATGCTTCACCGGGGGAACAATGGGCATGCAGCTGGAAGAGCCTCGGAGTTCACGACCCTTTAGTGAAGTATATTGTGTTGAAATGTCAACCCGGGGGGGAACTTTTCTAGGAGCAGCCGAATTTTCCCTCCACGCTTTTTCCTCCCCGACGCAATGCAAATCGTCTAAAGCGTTCCCTGTTTCCATGGTGGTGAGAGAAATAAGAGTTAGAATATATATACATATACATGTATGTCTATATATATATATATATATATATATATATATATATATATATAGTATTCGCCCGTTTGAACGTCTTTGTTTTTTCTTTTTTTTTCTCTCTCTCTCTCTCTCTCTCTCTCTCTCTCTCTCTCACTTTAATCACTTCTGTCTAATAATAAGACTCATTGTGTCTAACGAGACAGCAATTAAAGTGACTGGCGAAGAAAGCCGCACTCCATTCATATGCCATTGTGCATCAGTTTTCCTTTTCTCATCTAATGATCATGTTCAGTCCGGAACGCCGCCGAGATTCTATTCTCGGGATTGTTTTTAGATTTGAAGAGCGAATGCCTTTTTTTTTTTCCATCTTTTGTTTTTTGTCTTTTCCTCGACAAAATGGCGTGATCAAACCCTTTGACAATACAAAGTCGGTCGTGCTTTTCGGTCGGCAAAGATGATAAGGAATGCCAGAGATGCGGATGTGGATTATGGATCTGTAACGAGAACCGAGAACGCCCCAAACGCCCGCCTCCCCCCCCCCCCCCCCCCCCCCCCCCCCCCCCCCCCCCCCGGGCGACGTCGCGACAGATGAGAGAATCCAAACTTTGTGTAACCGGATAATGGGATTATAACGCGTCATAGAGAGTGTAATAGAGCGATGAGTTTCGATCTGTACGACGGCGGTGAATTGCGCGTCAAATTTGCCGATCCTGAATCAAATGAATGAATCTGAAAATAAATGAACAAATCGGAGAACGAAAACTCCAAACGGTCGATTCTATTGTTGGATTGTTTTTAGATTTGAGAAGTTTTTTTGCTTTTTTTGGCTTTTTTGTCGTTTATGGACAACAATGGCAAAAATTCGTGGAATTTCCACCAAACGAAGTAGTGGATTTTCGCTCTGTAACGAGAACGCTTGAGGCGACGTTATAGAGAATCTATGAGCGAATCCAAACTCCAATCGAAGCAATATAAGCGCTTTATAATACCAGGCATTAGCTTGAGCGGTGTTATAAAGCTTTGGTCGGAACAAATGTGCAAATTGGGAAGCACAAATCCCAAATCAAATGACTGCATCCGAAAACAAATATAAAAAAACGTTTTTCATTCATTCATTCATTCATCTTCTACCGCTATATCCGATCTTCCCTCGGGTTACGGGGAGTCTGTGTCTATCTCAGGCGTCTATGGGCATTAAGGCAGGATACGCCCTGGATGGAATGCCAACCCATCGCAGGGCACACACACACACACATTCATACACCAGGGATAATTATCAAAGGTGCCAATCAACCTACCGTGCATGTTTTCGGACCGGGAGGAAACCGGAGAACCCGGAGAAAAAAACCCTGAGGCACGGGGAGAACATGCACAAACTCCACACACACATGGCTGAGACGGGAATCGAACCCGGATCCTGGAGGTGTGAGGCGAACGTGCTAATCACTGCCCCGCCCCTGAAAACACATTATTCAAATGAAAATTGTATTTGTCAGATACACAGAAATACAGTGAGATGCTTTTTACGACCGTCCGTCATGTAAACACGACGGCCAAGAAAAGAGAAAGAAAATAGTGCAGGCGTTACAATTTAATGTAAATAAAATAGAATAAAAAGGACATCTTTATAAAACAATATAAAAATAGTGTATAAAGTGTAAAGCGTTCGCTTTGAAATGTTCTCGTTAGCTTCGCGACGTTCCTGATTGCGGAGCGACATCGCTGTGGCGTTCCCAGCCCTCATCCCGAGCACTTCCTGTCAGCTTTTCATGTCCCTCCGACGTTTGTCATGAGCTCATTTCCGTGTCGCCCCCGGCGGCGTTTCGACTCGATTCGTCTTGCGTATTCTCGCGTTAAAAGTGGATCATCTCCGTCCATACCATCTTCTCCGGTCCATCTGCCTCAATCATGTCAATCATTTTTCCCCCTCAGCATATTCATGAACCTCCTTATTGGCCTTCCTTTTGCCGGGCTTTTATCCTGGGTCTTCTTCTGCCCATATAGCCCATGTTCCTCTCATCCTTGCTCAAGGAGGCCCACCAATGGGGCTAGTTTGGTGGTGCTGGGATTTGAACCTATGGCCATGAGTGGTTTATGCAAGATGGACAAGGAAGGGACTCATTCACTGAATCGTACTAGTTCAGAAGGTCATGGGTTCCAATCCCAGCACGGTTGATCAAGGCCGTTAAACCCTCAGTAGCTCCGCCGTATAGCAGAGATACCTATAGGTCAAATAAAGTCACTCGCCAAATGCCATAAATGTATTTAATATCCCAGATTTTTTATTTTCCATTTTTCTTCAAGACCTCCCATTTCTGACGGACCTCCCATGGCCTGCGTGAATCACCCAAAGCCCTCTGACAGGGAGCTTTCGCAGGGAGTTTGCGCTCACGAACACCTCGTTCATTACTCACCAGCGACCAGTCTCGCACGTTTGATTGGGCGCTTTCAGAGGGCGACATCACTGCCCTCCGCAACAGCTCCTGCAAAACCTCACCATGTGACTCGCCCTCGTGTGTCGCCGTGCTGCCGGTCCAAGGCTCACACTAATGATGACTTGCCATTTCCAACCTTGTGTTTTTTCTTTTTCCACTTCCTTTAAACTCGAATCACTTCAGTTTCATTGTTGTGCTGATGCGTAGTGGGAGAAGAATTAATAAATATAGAAAAATCTAAAAAAATATTAAACAAATATATTTTTGGTATTTTTATTACTTTTTAGTGCTTGTTGCATGTTTTATACTGCTAGAAGTTGAGAGTTCATTCCCAGGATGAGAGTTCATTCCCAGGATGAGAGTTCATTCCCAGGATGAGAGTTCATTCCCAGGATGAGAGTTTATTCTCTGAATTAGAGTTTGTTTATTCCCAGATTGAGTGTTTATTCCCAGAACGAGAGTTTGTTTATTCCCAGATTGAGTGTTTATTCCCAGAACGAGAGCTTGTTTATTCCCAGATTGAGTGTTTATTCCCAGGATGAGAGTTTATTCCACGGATGAAAGTTTACTCCCAGAGTTAGGGTTTATTCCCAGATTGAGAGTTTATTCCCAGAATTAGAGTTTGTTTATTCCTAGGATGAGCATTTATTCCTAGATTGAGTGTTTATTCCCAGGATGAGAGATTGTTTCACGGATGAAAGTTTATTCCCAGGATGAGAGTTTATTCCACGGATGAAGGTTTACTCCCAGAGTTAGGGTTCATTCCCAGATTGAGTGTTTATTCCCAGGATGAGAGTTTGTTCCACAGATGAGAGTTTATTCCCAGATTGAGAGTTTATTCCCAGGATGAGAGTTTATTGAGTTTATTGAGAGTTTATTTGCAGAATTAGAGTTTATTCCCAGGCTGAGCGTTTATTCCCATGATGAGAGTTCATTCCCATGATGAGAGTTTATTCCCATGATGATAACTCCTGGGAATGAACTCCGTGTGGCTCAGCACAGCGTCGGCAGACGTTGGTTATTTCCTTTCATTAACATTCTTTCTCCGTTCAGACTCATGACTGGTTCTTTGTGTTTGTTTTCGCGTCCTATTATTGTTTCTCGTTGTAAAGTGTCTGGAGGCCTCTCTCGTGTCCTTCTACGCCAACCTGACCTCCGCAAACCGCTCCATCTCACATAATGAGACAACGTCTGCCTCCAGACAAGAAGGTAGACGTGGTCGAGACATTAATACACAGATAAACAGAAAACTATAGCAGAGAACGGGGGGATTGGGGGGGATTGGGGGGGATGTGGGGGGGATCGGGGTCGGGGGCGGTGGGGGGATCGTGGGGGGGATTGGGGGGCGGGTCAGGGGGATTCGGGGATTGGGGGATCGGGGGGGGTCGGGGAGATCGAGGGGGGGGGATCAGGGGATCGGGTCTATCGGGGGGATCGAGTGGATCGGGGGGGGGGGGGGGGATGGGGGGGATCGAGGGGGATCGGGTATTGGGGGATCGGGGGGGATCGGGGGATCGGGGTGGGATCGGGGTATCGGGGGGATCGGGGGGGATCAGGGGGATCGGTCGGGTGGGATTGAGGGGATTGGGGGGATTGGGGGGGGTCGGGGGGATTGGGGAGATCGGGGGGATCGGGGGGGGGGGGGGGGTCGGTGGGATCGGGGGTTCGGGGGGTCAGGAGACCGAGGGGATCGGGGGGGGGATCAGGGGATCGGGTGGTGGATCGAGGCGATTGGGGGGATCGGGGGATTGGGTGGGGGTCGGGGGGAATCGAGGGGGATCTGGGGGATTCGGGGTATCGGTGGATCGGGGGGGGGGGGGGGGGGGGGGATCGGTGGGATCGGGGGAATCTTTGACATTGATTATTGATTATCAATGCTTATTTGTGCATGAAGGATTTGTGATTTGTTAGAATAGAAAGGATGAATGGGGGCATTTTTGCAGCAGTGTCGGGATTCTCGCCGCACTGCCACGAGTCACTCATTAATAACAGAGTTGTTTTTCCAGTTGGAGTTGCTGAGTCACTGGACTGCACCCGGGTTTAAATCGCATCATTAAATCGCTTAAGAATGACTAATACTATTGTTTTGTCGAGGTAAAGTCTGATATATAACGATCCGGAAGTGGCTGCCCTTGGCACTTCAGGGATTTTTCGTCGTAGAAATAATTGCATGGGATTAAAAAAAAAAGGAAAGAAAATGAGAAGAAGAAGTAAAAAGCGACACTGAATAAACCTGGAATAAAGATGATACGACTTATATTAGATGCAGAGGGAATTGAAGAGGGAGGACAAATAACCCTAATTGTACCACAGGTGAGGGGCACAGTGGTTTAGTGGTTAGCACGTTCGCCTCACACCGCCAGGGTCGGGGGTTCGATTCCCGTCTTGGCCATGTGTGTGTGGAGTTTGCATGTTCTCTCCCCGTGCCTCAGGGGGTTTTTCTCCGGGTTCTCCGGTTTCCTCCCGGTCCAAAAACATGCACGGTAGGTTGATTGGCACCTTGGAAAATTATCCCTGGTGTGTGTGTGCCCTGCGATGGGTTGGCATTCCATCCAGGGTGTATCCTGCCTTAATGCCCATAGACGCCTGAAAAAGGTACAGACTCCCCGTGACCCGAGGGAAGATCGGATAAAGCGGTAGAAGATGAATGAATGAATGAATGTACCACAGGTTTTTGGAGGACATGTCAGAGCACCCGAAGCCCCTCGACTGGTTCATACTTCAATTCCACCACAGTTGTACTGTATGTGTGTGTGTGTGTGTGTGTGTGTGTGTGTGTTTGTTATCTCACTGAGCACAGCAGAAGGACCAGCACTCTCGTTGTTCCTTGCTTTGACATTGCGGAGGTTTCGCGTTTCCCGATTTGCACTTCGTTTTTCCTCGAGATCGCATTTCACGCGTTCGTTCAGCCGCCTCGAGATGGCCACGTCTTTCAAATCGGGAGAACACGAAATGACAAAGTATGTAAATGACTGCCACTGATTGCCCTCGAGTGACTTGAAAAACCAAACACTTATGTAACACACATGTAGGGTGGTGGAAGCGCAGTGTTTAAGGCATAGGCCTCTAGACCGGAAGATCGCAGGTTCAAAATCCCACCACCACCAAGCTGCCACTTGGGGGGCCCTTGAGCAAGGCCCTTAACCCTCAATTTCTTCAGCCCATGCTCAAGGACCCAAGAGTGACAGCTTGGCGATACCGGGGCTCGAACCCCCGACCTTCCGGACAGTAGCCCAGCACCTTAAACCGTTGAGCTACCCCTCCCCAGAATCTCAGAAGCTCCGTGGTTAAGGCATCGGCATCTGGACGGGAATATTGCAGGTTCAAATCCCAGCCACTAGTTAGCCCTTGAGCATGGCACTTAACCCTCAATTTCTCAGTTGTAAGTCGCTCTGGATAAGGGCGTCTGCCAAATGCTGTAAATGTAACGTGGTGTGTCTTAGTGAGATAAATATCACGTTCACCTCCTAATGGCAGTTTTGAGCAAGTGACCTTCCTACAGTTTAGGGTAAACAATCCCTATTTGTTTGTTTGTTTTTCACATTTCAATTTCACTCTGTCTTTTCCCACTATGAAATGTCCTTGTTCTATCCTGAGACTCCACTATTACTCGGTAATCCTAAGTAGGTCCCGAATAACGTGCTCCAGATCTCCTGCAGTCATTTGGCAAAATATAACAGTTTACGTCAATAGATAAATAAAAGTATAAATAAATAAATAAATAAATACATATTTCTCCTTTGGTCTGAAGTTCACGGTACAACGAGGATCTCCGGAGGTTTTTTGACGTCCTGGAAAGCTCGACTAGAAGTTTTGGGATTTGAACCTTCAAATCCTTTGTCCAATACCTAAAACCACCTTGTTAAAATCAATGCTTATGCTCATACACATTGTAGCATGTGTATCCGTGAACCATGGTAATGTGTAAACGAGTGTTTATCGGCGTGTGGGTGGGTGACGGTGGCTTGGAGGAGTGTACACAGAAGGTCCATGCCTCTGTGGAATGGTGGAAGGGAGATGGAACCTCTGTGGTTAAGCCATTGGACTATGGTTCAAATCGCACCACCACCAAGCTGCCACTAGGGGGACCCTTGAGCAAGGCCTTTATCCCTCAATTGCTCAGTTGTAAGTCGCTCTGGAAAAGGGCGTCTGCCAAATGAGGGAACCTCCAGAGAGACTTGCGGTCGACTTGGCAGGTCATTTCGTCCCCACTGATGCCTACAGGAGAAAACAAAGAGATACAGATTGGAACCAACCTTTCCTCGCACCTCTCTCCGTCTCCCGTTATGCGCCTCGGGCAGCGTGAGGTTGGTTGAGGAACAGCTCTCGGAGAGATTTGTCACCAGCCATGGCATATTCCAGTCTCAGGCTCCGGCCCTTTCCGAGATGTGTTCTCTGGCTTCCCACAGTGGTCGCTGTCCATTCAGCACCCTTCTCGCTGGGGCGTAAGCCTCGTGTACCCCGGTTGCGTCGCCAACAACACGCATCAACACCAAAGTAGGGATCATCGGGGGCCTGAAAATAAGAATCGAATTGCCCGTTTTTAACAGACCCCTATTTTAGACTCGAAGCCGAAAACCTCCAGTTAGTTACTGCGAGACCTGCAGGGACTTTCCGAAGACGATTTCCCAATCAGCCAAAGTGTGTCGAATGACTCTTATTTCCCCCTGATGAAACCTGATTTATTCAACAAGACACTTGAACCGATTGTTTATTGTGTCGTCTTTTTCACACAGAAGTCAAATTGCCCGGTGCTGCTGCTGCACAGGGTCGTTTGGTTTTAGATGTACTTTTATCGCGTATCCCGGCATATTTCCAGTCGTTCCAGGATCTCGGTCATGTGTAGGTTTAAGTCTTTATAAATGGACGTCTTTCTTTATTTGTCCATTATAGTGTTAAGAATATTTTATAATAAATCAGATACAAGGCAGTGTCTACTTTTACCATTGGTAGATGTTTGTTCAGGGCTGGAGGGGTGGCTGGAAGTTCCCAGTATCACCAAGCTGCCACTGTTGGGTCCTTGAGCAAGACCCTTAACCCTATGTGCTCCAGGGGGCGCTATATCAGGGTTGACCCAAAAACCAACTGGGATATGCGAAGAAAGAATTTTACTGTGCCGTAATATATATGTGACAAATAAAGGCTATTCTCCTGTTCCTGGGGGTTTGGACCCTCAGCCCTGTACTTGTGGGTTTCCTCCATGTACTCTGGTCTGGGGAAGTGGGAGCTCAATGGGTGAGGCTGTGATAAACTGATCAGATGGTCTTTAGAAGAGTTTAAGCCCCAGTGTTTCCACAGTTGGCCCCTTGAGGACGCCTGTTAACCCTCTCTGTTTAACAGGCACACTTTCATAGCTAATGCGTCGCATCGGTGCCATTGCATCCCACGATAGCTTGGCGTCTTGTCCCTCACCCCGCCCCCAACAAACCGGCGTTACGTGTTTTTGTTTAGGATAAGTGGTATTGAAACTTGCTACTTAAACCATGGGATCCCATCCAGCAGTCTGTGACCCCTAGTGGTCCTCATAAGTACTGCAATTAATATTAAATGACAAATATAGTTTTGAAAGGAAAACAAAACAATGATAAAATGTTTCATTTTTGTAAAAAGCGACATAATTATTGCATTCAAATAAAAGTAAAGATGATGTTCAAGTTAGTATATATGTAACTTTTAGTGTAATAATTTGTAATAATATGTCATTTTTAGTTAGTAAAATGTAACTGCAAATCTGTTTAAATGAAACACAAGTGTGAGCAACATAATAAATTGGGAATTTAATTGCACATTTGTTATGATTCAGAAATTATATATATTATATATATATATATATATATATATATATATATATATATATATATATATATATATATATATATATATATATATACAGTATACAGACAATGATACATGTACAGCAACAATATAGTTTTAATTTGACCAAACATCATATATCATATCCTTTATCACAGGCTATTTTCGACACGACACGTTTTGTATCGGACTCCCCGTCCCATGTCTGTGCCACTTAAGGGGTCCTTGACCTGAAAAAATATGAAAAAAAAAACCCTGACTATTTCAGTTCGACAATGTTCATAAGCATATAAAGAAAGAATTGAAATTGATGGGGGAGGAAAATTAGCTACTTAACGAGTAATTAGGCTTCCGCATTCAGCAATCATTTTTGGCTTATTTCTCTTGGCAAATCCCCAAGGATACGGGGGGGGGGGGGGGGGGGGTGGGGAGGGGTTCCGAGGGAGGGGGGGGGGGGCTGTGGTGGAATCGTAGTTTCAAGTTAGGGGATTGATTAAGCCATGCAGGACTTCCTTACATTATTCCCGCTTGATACTGCGGGCTGGACTTTTTTCACTTTTTGTTTTCTTTTTTTTCTCATATCAGTGTTTCTATTGGAGCAGAAGAAGCGCTCTGTGTGAGGTATATATATATATATATATATATATATATATATATATATATATATATATATATATATATATATATATATATATATATTATATATACCTCCAGGGGGTGCTGTTTCATCATGACTAACATGTCATGACTCATGGGGAGCCTTGTGCCTATCTCAGGCGTCTATGGGCATTAAGGAAGGATACACCTGGATGGAAATGCCAACCCATCGCAGGGCACACACACACATTCATACACTAGGGACAATTTTCCAAGTTGCCAATCAACCTACCGTGCATGTTTTTAGGACCGGGGGGAGGGGAAACCGGAGAACCCGGACAAAAACCCCCCTGAGGCACGGGGAGAACATAACTCCACACACACATGGCCGAGGCGGGGAATCGAACCCGGACCCCCTGGCGGTGTGAGGCGAACGTACTAACCACTAAGCCACCGTGCCCACTTATATATATATATATATATATATATATATATATATATATATATATATATATATATATATATATATATATATATATATATATATAATGTTTCGAATAATCTAACTGTAAACAGATGTTATAATTATATAAATTTCTCTCAAAATCTCTTCTTTAAAAATACAATTATTGAATTGCGTAATATTTATTTTACTCTGAAAATGATTATCATACTATAAATTTCTTGTTAATTTCATTTTAATTCTTAAATACGGGACGTGGCTCCTTTAAGAATTGTGTTCCGGTTGCTTTTCCATATAAACTGGTGATACGGTGTTTAGGTTATACGGAAGCGCTTTATTGCGTTCAGTAAAAATGCGCTTTATTGCGTAATACGGATTTGGGAATGACGATGCGCTTGCGTAAGGTTCCATACGCTAATATATGCTAATATAGTGAGGAGATCATACCTGTTGTGAATGTGCAGCTAGTAGGTGTAATTCAGGGATTTTTTTTTTGTTAATAAAAGACATCTATGACCTCTTTTATATTCCGTCCTAACATTTATAAGCGATAAGAGCGACTGAAGAAAGGTCACGAACTGAAGTTTCTTTCATTTCTTCTCTTTTGTTCTTTGATGGTTTCATTCATCCAACAACACAAGGCAGAGTTAAGGAGTAGATCGGCAGATAGTAATGCACACCTATATATATATACCTATATATATATATATATATATATATATATATATATATATCTATATATATATATATATATATATATATGTGTATGCACATGCTCCCTATATAAAATATAAAGTAAAAAATATAAAGTTATATTTATCAAAATGCCTCTTTATATTATATTGATGAATTTTGTATTCGTCTGTACGCCGCTACCACTTCTCTATAAGCAATATTCTCCAAGCTTCATCTCATTTGATTTATGGTTCCAGTCGCATATTCAGCATCGATTTTCCGCACAGGGAAGGCGTTTCTTCATATCATTCAATCACATAAAGACGAGTTGAATTTCTCTTCTTTTTTCTTTACGCGGGTAAACCAATAATGATTAGGGAGTAAATGAAAACGCATGCCATATATACGCGAAAGAGGAATTATATATCCACCAGATGTATCACCAAAAAGTAAAAATAAATGGGTTTCTGTCTAAATAATAAACTGTAAAGGAGTCATCGGTATATTATTTATATGATATTTGTTTCACATCTTTAGGTTGAAATCAAATATACATTTACATATGTATCCTTTATATATATATATATATATATATATATATATATATATATATATATATATATATATATATATATATATATATATGTATCCTTTATTTGTATATGTATCCCTTATTTGTCTCAGAGGACACGTTATAGAGTATAAAATACCCTCCCAACCCTATAACACCATACACACACAACACACACACACACACACACACACACACACACACACACACACACACACTGGCCCTTGCGCTTTCCACATTCCCTCAACATTTCACTATCCGATACATAATGCAGGTTTTTTTTTTTACCTGAGAAAAAAGTCATTTTATTTTTCACAATATTCATTGTGATGTAATTTTTATTTTTATTTATATTTAATTTGTTTTTCTACACTATATCTCGCCTCAATTGCTTGTCCACACCAATATGAATTTTTCTGTCCGCTTTGTCTTTAAATCCACACTGAGACTGCGTTTTTGAGACAAACGAATTCCTGAGCGTTTTGGTGATTTGCTCATAAACAGCAAAAATGAAGGATTTCATGTTTTTGGGGTGAAAAATGTTTAGAAAGTGTTTTGTGCCGTTTTCGAAAGTAATCCAGATTAGTGGAAACGGAGCGTTCAACCCAAATAAAACACCCTGAAATTTGTATGACGTGTGAAAATGATTCATCCCAGTTTGAGCTGTTAATAAAACACATCTGTCGTCCCTTTTATTCATTCATCTTCTAGCGCTTTATCCGATCTTCCCTCGGGTCACGGGGAGTCTGTGTCTATCTCAGGCGTCTATGGGCATTAAGGCAGGATACACCCTGGATGGAATGCCAACCCATCACAGGGCACACACACACAATCTACCTTGGAAAATTGTCCCTAGTGTGAATGGGTGTGGGTGAATGTGAGTGTATGAATGAATGTGAATGTGTGAGTGTATGAAGTGTGGTGTGTGTGTGTGTGTGTGTGTGTGTTGTGTGTGTGTCCTGTGATGGGTTGGCATTCCATCCAGGGTGTATCCTGCCTTAATGCCCATAGACGCCTGAGATAGACACAGACTCCCCGTGACCCGAGGGAAGATCGGATAAAGCGGTTAGAAGATGAATGAATGAATGAATGAATATATATGACGTATCACCCAGATAGAAGTGTTGGTGAAATTTACTGATCAGTTCACTCTATGGAACGGGTTTACTTTTCGTACTGAAATGCTCCGTCGTTCGTCACTTCAACCCTGAGCAGTTTCTCAGTTTCTGGCTGATCCCCGCAGGATCTCAACAGAATACAGTAACGCTACCAGCATCACGCTTTCCAGGGTTCTCCGGCTGATGCTGGTTTCCTGCCAAATGCACTGATTTATACCACGGCCAACAAAAGCGACATTTTAAATCCAACTGCCCAGTCTATAACAACAACAATGAACACCATTACACCAATGTAACACATCCAAAGGTTTCATACTTAAGTAGAAAATTTGGGTATCTATATTTTACTGGAGTGAATCTTTTTTCAGACGACTTTTTACTTCTACATTTTCTGTACTTTCTACTCCATACAATTGAAAAGAATAGCCCATTTATTTTTCACTAAAAATAAAACCCCATACAGATAAGTGATTGATATATATAAGGGATTATATATATATATCATATATATATATATATATATATATATATATATATATATATATATATATATATATATATATATATATATAGATATATATATATATATATATATAGGGCAGGATACACCCTGGATGGAATGCCAATCCATCGCAGGACACACACACACACACAACACACACACACACACACACACACACACATACACTTTAATACACTAGGAGATAATTTTCCAAGGTGCCAATCAACCTACCGTGCATGTTTTTTGGACCGGGGAGGAAACCGGAGAACCCGGAGGAAAACCCCCTGAGGCACGGGGAGGAGAACATGCAAACTGATGCAAAACACACACACATGGCCGAGACAGGAATCGAACCCGGACCATGGTGGTGTGAGGCGAACATGCTATATATAATATATATATATATATATATATATAATAAGTGATTATTTTTTCTCCACTACTGGCTCATTTATCAAACGAGTGTTTATTCTTCGTCCTCCGCAAATGAAGATACAGTGTAGTATCTAGAGAGACGTTTGAATAAATTAGCGGTAAATTAATACTGTTAAATACTTTTACCAGTATTTTTAGTAAAAAGTTCGAGTTGATGCTTCAAACGTCTGCATAAGTCTTTTTAAACCCTAGTATCTATATTCCTACCAGAGGAACCAATGTCAATACTTTAATGTTTCCTTTCACTGGAGCCACAGCTTGGCAATTTGAAATGCAGAAAAATGCAGGAAATACGGTTGTTTGAATCATTGAATCATTGATTCAGTGAATCTGAATCATTTCTGAATCATTTAGGAACCCAGACTCTTTCCTCATCATTAAGCAACGTTTCATTTATATTCTCCGCTTTCATTAGCCGGGGATAAATGTTTTGTTTTCGTGTGTGTGTGTGTGTGTGTGTGTGTGTGTGTGTGTGTGTGTGTGTGTGTGTGTGTGTGTGCGCTCATTTGCTTCTGCAAACAGCTGTAGAATGTCAGAGGCGCAAGAAAAAAACGCAGCTAGCGTGCTAATTTGCGTTAATAAATGTTTGTGTAGAAGGGCATTAGAGGTGTTTATTTGGCTCCTGCTTGCCACTCGTTTATTTACCGTCGATGCGGAAATCTTCTGTGTGATGTTCTGGTTTCGGCGCGATTGATATTCACGGTAAAGCAAAACAGCTAAATATTTTCGTCAGAGTACACTAGGTGAGCCGTTTGTCTTCACCTGCTAGCTCGGCACTTGAGTGAGTGTTTTTATCTATTTATTTATTTATTTTTATTTTCATTTTTTTTTTTTTTTTACTCAATAAGTCCCTCAAGCTCCTGCACCATCAACTTAACACCTCGCTTGTACAAGTGACGGTGTTGTTAGACGCTCGACGGTGCGGGGTTTCTCGCCGGCGTCTCGATCCGAACCCGAGAAGCTTTGCGACTTTTAGCGCACGTTTGTCTAAAGCGGCTATAAATTTATTAAGCAAGGGAAAAAAATTAATTATTAAATTAAATATAAAATATATATATATCAATAAATACATTATATATTATATATATATATATATATATATATATATATATATATATATATATATATATATATATATATATATATATATATAAGCACGGTGGCTTAGTGGTTAGCACGTTCGCCTCACACCGCCAGGGTCCGGGTTCGATTCCCGTCTCGGCCATGTGTGTGGAGTGAGTTTGCATGTTCTCCCCGTGCCTCAGGGGTTTTTTTTCTCCAGGTTCTCCGGTTTCCTCCCCGTCCAAAAACATGCACGGTAGGTTGATTGGCACCTTGGAAAATTGTCCCTAGTGTATGAATGTGTGTGTGATGTGTGAGTGTGTGTGTGTGTCCTGCGATGGGTTGGCATTCCATCCAGGGTGTATCCTGCCTTAATGCCCATAGACGCCTGAGCTAGGCACAGACTCCCCGTGACCCGAGGGAAGATCGGAGATAGTGGTAGAAGATGAATGAATGAAATATTTATATATATATATATATATATATATATATATATATATATATATATATATATATATATATATATATATATAAAGGCGCGAGGGCTGGTGCTGAGGTAAACACTGCCGGTTGATAGATGGCTCTCATTAATAGACGAGCCGCTGGCTTTGAGTAATGGCCTTTGATGCCTCCCTCCATGTTGGTTAATCTGTGTGAGTAAGAGGCTTTGGAACGCGTGCCGCATGCTAATCCCGACTAAATTGGTGGCTCGCCACAGAACAGGCGCATTCCGAGGTACTATCAGCGTTTTTCAGGAGCAACAAGGTATAAAAGAGAACGGTGCTTATTAGCCGAGTGATCTATTATTGCTGTGTAATGTTTGTTTTGCAGGTACATGGGAACGTCTATAATAGAAGCTTCATAAAAGAAGCGGCAATTGCACACACACACACACACACACACACACACACACACACACACACACACACACACACACACACTGTTCATAACGCTTTTATTTTTAACTAGGGCCGCCAAGGTTATTAACGCGTTAACGCAAATTGACTTTAACGCCGCTGATGTTATTAAGGCGTGTTATAACGCAGTGTGCGTTACTAAGTGAGTGATCTGCTCCTTCACTCTGCGTCGTGTTGGTGAATGAACGAAACACGAACAACAAATAAAAAAGAAATGAATAAATAAACGTTCAGTGCATCCACTCACACTTCCTAAATTTCCCCCGAATGACGTCCCCTATCTGCGCATTCACAACAGGTACGATCTCCTCACTATATTAGCGTATATTACCAGTATGGAACCTTACGCAAGCGCATCGCATTCCCAAATCCGTATTACTGCAATAAAGCGCATTTTTACTGAACGCAATAAAGCGCTTCCGTATAACCTAAACACCGTATCACCAGTTTATATGGAAAAGCAACCGGAACACAATTCTTAAAGGAGCCACGTCCCATATTTTACACTTCAAACCAACACTAAACAAATAACATTGAAATAAACAAGAAATTAATAATAAAATAATAATTTCCAGAATAAAATACATATTAAATATTCAATAATTTAATTAAAGGGAGAGATTTTGAGTGAAATGTATATAATTATAACATCTGGTACAGTTAATTACACTATTAGAAAAATATAAATACAGTATAATAAATATAGTAATTAAATATATTAATCGATTGACAGCCTTAGTTACAGTTTTTAACATCCGTGAATAAATCCAACAGCTCGCGACAGATTTAAGTTTCGTTTGTAATGATATGGGAGCGACACTGAGCATCTGGAGATTCGCTAAAGTTATTTCTCATTTCATTCTCAAAATAGTTTTTCCGTTCCCTCAATGTTGTGCTGCTTAGAGTTTCGTTTTCACTGCCATTTTTAGATGATTATTTCCTGATACGTGAATTCAAATCCTGTCTGACGTGTCTTCCTATCGCAGTTCGTTAATTACACATTACATTTGTTATTTGTTGTTATTTATTTATTTTCTTCAGCGTTTTCTATTGTGTTATGTCCATTGCGGCTTGTTATGTGTTATGTTATGAGAAATCACCATTTTACAAACGTTGGACCACATTCATTCTATCTATCTGTCTATATTCATTCATTCATTCATCTTCTACCGCTATATACGATCTTCCCTCGGGTCACGGGGAGTCTGTGTCTATCTCAGGCGTCTATGGGCATTAAGACAGGATACACCCTGGATGGAAATGCCAACCCATCACAGGACACACACACACACACACACACACACACACACACACAACACACATACACACACATACACATTCATACACTAGGGACAATTTTCCAAGGTGCCAATCAACCTACCATGCATGTTTTTGGACCGGGGAGGAAACCGGAGATCCTGGAGAAAAAACCCCTGAGGCACGGGGAGAACATACACAAACTCCACACACACACATGGCCGAGACAGGAATCGAACCTGGACCCTGGCGGTGTGAGGCGAACGTGCTAACCACTAAACCATATATATATATTATTCATTCATTCATTCATTCATTCATTCATTTATCTTCTACCTCTATCTCCGATCTTCCCTCGGGTCACGGGGAGTCTTCTTAAGGCAGGATACACCCTGGATGGAATGCCAACTCATCGCTGGGCACACACACCCACATTCACACACATACATTCATACACTAGGGACAATTTTCCAAGGTGCCAATCAACCTACCGTGCATGTTTTTGGACCAGGAGGAAACCGGAGAACCCAGAGAAAAACCCCCTGAGGCACGGGGAGAACATGCAAACTCCACACACCCTGGCTGTGTGTGTGTGTGTGTGTGTGTGTGTGTGTGGTGTGTGTATGTGCCTCTATATATATAGATATATATATATATATATTATATTATATATATATATATATATATATATATATATATATATATATATATATATATATATATATATATATTATATATATATCTATATATATATATATATATAATATATTATATATATATATATATATATATATATATATATATATTAATTATATATATTTAATTATTGCGCATTTCTTTGCACAAACTCTTGACACTTTGAGAATCACACAACATTTCCAGCCATTTGATCTTTCGGATCCCCAGCGCTTGAACTTGTTTGCTTTTTTTCCGATGATAAGATCAGAAACACAGCGAAGAAACACGTCTGGTCTGAGATAATGCACTTGAAAGCTCCATGAATAGTGTTAAAAACAAACAAAAAAAAAACGTCGCATTATGCTTAAAACTCCTAAATACTCCATTAGCAGTCCGGCAGTGGCATGGGCGGAGATGCCAGGAGACCTCTTATCTGATGATTTCTTACATTAATTCTGCTGCGTACACATTAGCAGCGAGAGCACATCCGATCCTTCAAAGGCTTCGTGTTTCATTTGTTGCTTAGATGCGAAGGAATAATCAGTATTTTATCCGTAATGGTTTTGAGCTCCGTGGCTTCTCGGTATGCAAAACCAACACTTTGTGTGTGTTCGCAGCTTCTGTCCCGCTTTATCTGCTCTCGCGCGGGAGCGCCGAAACGCAACCGCGGTAACTTCAGTGTACAGAGAGTGTGCTGGAGGAAGCAGTGAGGGATAAATGTCATCGCATTGGGCACGTCCCAAATGTCACCCCACTGGGTACATGACCTTATTCCAGTGCAGAAACACAGATTAGCCCAATATTTGATTCTGTGATTTCCTGACAACCAGGCAGAACATGTGGACTAATAGAACGGGTATGGAAAAGTTTTCCTTTTTTTATAGGTCAATTAAAATGCAATTTATTAGGGATGTAATACAGTAGTCATAATCTGGCATGTATATAATGTGATACAGTAATAATTTTTATTATTATTATTAACATTTGCAAATACCATTCTATTAACATTTTTAAATCCTTTTAAATAATAAATAAAAAAAATATATATATATAAATTAAAAAAAAAAAAAAAATATATATATATATATATATATATATATATATAAGTGGCACAGTGGTTTAGTGGTTAGCACGTTCGCCTCACACCGCCAGGGTCTGGGTTCGATTCCCGTCTCGGCCATGTGTGTGTGTGGAGTTTGTGCATGTTCTCCCCGTGCCTCAGGGGGTTTTTCTCCGGGTTCTCTGGTTTCCTCCCGGTCCAAAAACATGCACGGTAGGTTGATTGGCACCTAGGAAAATTGTCCCTAGTGTATGAATGTGTTTATGAATGTGTGTGTGTGTGTGTGTGCCCTGCAATGGGTTGGCATTCCATTAAGGGTGTTTCCTGCCTTAATGCCCATAGACGCCTGAGATAGGCACAGACTCCCCGTGACCCGAGGGAAGATCGGGGGAAGATATATATATAATGGAATAAATTATTTCAATACACTTTAATGTTTTATTGCTTACATTTAGTAATCATATCAAATTGTTTACAAATTGTAAATAAATTGAGCAAATAAAGTTTAACTCAAGAAATTCTCTTGTATTAATGTTCATTCCATTGACATGTTTATTTTTTTCTTTGTTTTTTGACTTAAAATAACTTATAACTTAAAATAAAGCGGTACAAGTACAATATTCCAAAATTAAATTAAACAAAATACATTTTTTTTTCACTTTTATAAATCTTTTTTCTTTATTAATGTTTTAATGTATTACTTTTATTAATGTATTAATTTTATTCATTAATCATAAATTATATTCATTTGCTTATTTACATTTATGAACATCCTCGTTTTGTTAGATGTTACGTTAGCATTGCAAAAAATGTTTTATATATATATATATACTTGCTTAGTTTAAACCAAAAAAATAAATTAATTAATTAAAGATAATACAATGCAATACACTTTTTATTTAATTGATTTAATTGCGTGATCTATTAAATTGCCAATTATCACTTAATGATGAAATAACATTAAATAAATGTAAAAATGTAAATAAATATCACTCCCTCAATAGGTGAGATTTTAAAAGAAACATTATAAACGAAACTATTGCACTAAAATATACGCAAAAAAGATCCATATCCAGCGATTTTGCGCAGTATAAACAGTATAACATTACATTATATTTGCAGTATTTGGCAGACGCCCTTATCCAGAGCGACTTACAACTGAGCAATTGAGGGTTAATGGCCTTGCTCAAGGGCCCACTAGTGGCAGCTTGGTGGTGGTGGGATATGAACCCATGATCTTCTGGTCCAGAGTCCAACACCTTAACCTTAAGATGTTATGGAGACGGGATGCGTGAGGATGCCAATGTGCTCCCGAACACCTTATTATTATTCTCCATGTATCCTCAGCGTGCAGGCGGAGGGAAAAAAAAAAACACGCATATTTCTTGCATTGATCCCGGGATGCTTATTGTCGGCTGTTGGCTGCTCCTTTTGAAGCTCTGAATTCTTAATAGATGGGAAAAGCACATTCTTTTTTTTTTTTTTTGGAGTATCAAGCTCATTATAGCACTTTATTAAAAAAATGAAAGAAAGACCCTGGGAGAACTCCTTGATAAACAGCATTACTTTGCAGAGCTTGATCAAATCGCTAATGACTCCCGAATAATTTACTCATAAGAGTCTTTTAAGAGGAAACATTTTCACACTTCATCATTTGGGCTCACTTTGTGACTCTTTTATTTATTTATTTATTTATTTAATAGGGGTACGGTGGCTAAGTGGTTAGCACCTTCGCCTCACACCGCCAGGGTCCGGGTTCGATTCCCGTCTCGGCCATGTGTGTGTGGAGTTTGCATGTTCTCCCCGTGCCTCAGGGGGTTTTTCTCCGGGTTCTCCGGTTTCCCCCCAGTCCAAAAACCATGCACGGTACGTAGATTGGCACCTTGGAAAATTGTCCCTAGTGTATGAATGTGTGTGTGTGTGTGTGTTTGTGTGTGTATGTGTGTCCTACGATGGGTTGGCATTCCATTCAGGGTCTATCCTGCCTTAAAGCCCATAGACGTGGCCCGAGGGAAGATCGGATAAAGCGGTAGAAGAAAGAATGAATGAATTTATTTATTCATTTATTTGTTTGTTCCTTCATTCATTTATTTATTTATTTATTTATTTATTTGATGGCACTATGAAAGGCGTTTATCATATGCGGGTCGTTTTCATCCCATCGACCCGATCTGCTGTTAATCGCACGGCTTTTTCCTCCTGGTGTATCATTGGCGTACCACAGACGTAGACTAGCTTAAGAATCTAACAACGAGCAATGCGTGAAGTCTGGTTATGAAAACAAAGACATTCCTGATCTTCATATTTCCTCTGCTTGTGTTCAGCCTGGATACATTCATTCAAATAGGTTTAATATTAATATATTAATATGAGGCGAGGTCCAGTGGCCAACGTGACACTAAAACAGGTCGTAGTAATGACTTCTTTTTTTTTTTACTTAAGTGCATCCGAGCCCAAACTTCTTTAATTAAACTCCACTAAAAATGTATGTGTGTGTGTGTGGTGTGTGTGTGTGTGTGTGTGTGTGTGTGTGTGTGTGTGTGTGAGATAGTAGTATTTATATAATTTTTTTTTCAATATTCACTTAAAATGCTATTAATTAGGGGTGTAACACCTATATATATATATATATATATATATATATACTATATATCTATAAGATATTATATATATATGATATATATATATATATATATATATATATATATATATATATATATATATATATCATATATATATATATATATATATATATATACTTTACGTATGATATGTGTGTGTGTGTGTGTGTGTGTGTGTGTGTGTGTGTGTGTGTGTGTGATATATATATCTATATATATATATGCATGTGTGTGTGTGTGTGTGTGTGTGTGTGAGAGCTGGCTGTAAGTCACAACAAGGCTAAATTGGGTGGGTCTTGGGTTTGTTTAGATGTTGGAGAACACAGTAATACCAAGATTCTTCTATTGGGCCCTTGAGGATGGCCCTTGTCCCTGTCCCTCAAGCACTTAGTTGTATAGATGACATCATTGTAATTCGCTCTGGATATGAACATTAGAGTTCATTCAAAGTTCCGACCGCATCGCAGAGAAACCTGGTGAACTTTAAAAAAAAGAAATAAAATCTTTCATATTTTCAATGAATCATATTTTGGGCACGCCTCATTAAAAACCGGTCACAGTCTCGGCCACCTGGTAAGTCTGATCGCAGTGTTTGCCCAGCCGCCAGGAGCCCGAGACACAGTGCGCGAAGCCTCTGCACACAAAGTCCTTTCGCTCCGCAATCACTGCATATTGTTGATGGAACTGGGCTGAATGTCATCTCTTCATGAAGTATTCGGAGACCTTTAGGGACTTCTTTACTCTTGGGAGGGTGAAAAATGATTTATTCTGTTTCTTTAGGATTCGACTTTCCTGACGGGTTTGTGTAAAGTAATACTTTCCAAATATTTCCCCTGAGGCACAATCTTAAAGAACTGGACTGCACTAATCAGGCGTAACGTTAGTGAATAACACTGATTCTCACCTGATACTGGGTGGGATATTATTAGAAAGCAAGGGAACATTTTGTCCTCAAGTTTGATGTGTTCGAAGAAGGAAAAATGGGCAAAGTGTAGGGTGTGTCAAACATTATACAAAACATATTATTAAACCCAGATTGGTGTCTATTATATATATATATATATTCATTCATTCATTCTTCTACCACTTTATCCGATCTTCCCTCGGGTCACGGGGAGTCTGTGTCTATCTCAGGCGTTCTATGGGCATTAAGGCAGGATACACCCTGGAAGGAATGCCAACCCATCAAAGGATACACACACACACATTCATACACACACTCACACACACATTCATACACTAGGGACAATTTTCCAAGGTGCCAATCAACCTACCGTGCATGTTTTTGGACCAGGGAGGAGGAAACCGGAGAACCCGGAGAAAAAGCCCCCTGAGGCACGGGGAGAACATGCAAACTCCGCACACACATGGCCGAGACGGGAATCGAACCCGGACCCTGGTGGTGTGAGGTGAACGTGCTAACTACTAAGCCACCGTGCCCCAGCATAATTTATTAAGGGTCTAAATATTGAAGATTGTATCGCAGTGTATCATAATAATTTAACAGTGGCGATATATCGTACAACACTAGTTCCACTAGACTTTGTTAGTAAAGACAGGTTCAGATGTTTGTCAGGGTTCTAGTCGTCCTTATAGCAGATGATATAAAGCATATCTTCATGTTCCTAGGAGCATTACTATGCCAGAATGCAATTTCTGGTCTCCAAATGGAAAGACATCCTACGTTTGTAGAAATATATATATATATAGAAATTATATATATATATATATATATATATATATATATATATATATATATATATACAAACAATATAATAGATATATGTATAAATCCCTACATTACGAGCTGGTAAGGGCATCGGGCGTCCCGATACTTTTGGCACCAGCCTTCTCCGTTACGTTCCTTGGGCGGCAGCCAGCACCGACAGCAGTGTTATTCCACCCACGCAAAACGAAGTGGTCCTCCTTTCGACACCCCATCCCCCTCTCTCTCTCTCTCTCTCTCTCTCTCAGAATCACGAGTTCAGGCCCAGGGCTCCACTCGAACACGTGGTGTCCTTGCAGAAAGGACGCTCGGGCCACTTTGAAAGGAGCCCGAGAGCTTCCTCGTCGAGACACCATTTCAGCCTTCCTTCCTCCGTTACTTAATTGCTCCGTGAATTATTATTATTATTATTTCTTTTCTTTTTTTTTCATACTCAAGAAGGCCAAAACAAACACAGATGCTCTCAACACGTCTAAGCGCTTCCCTCCACGCGCATACACACCGGACGGGATCCATCTGTCTGTTTGCACATGCTGATGTTTTTCCGCGTCGCCGCTGACAGGTGTGTAAGCGCCACGTCGTGTCGGATTTTCCCTATAACGTGGCGCAGGGTCCCTTTGGTGCGTCGCTGAATAATAAATGTCGGGTTGAGCAGGTGTTCCTGGGCAGCGGGGACATCTTAAGGGAATAGAAACTCGATGGACAGGGGGCACTGACTCTCTCTCTCTTTCTCTCTCTCTCTCTCTCTCTCTCTGTTTCTTTCACTCTTTCTTTTCACCTTTGCACCCAGTTTTAGCCTCCTCATGATTTATTCAAACGCCTCCGATAGGTTCATTTCAGCTCCCGGAGACTGCAAATATACAATGGTGTGTGTCAGAATATGAATGCATTATCCCGGACGGGGTGAATTTATTCCGAATGCGCATTAATACGAAAGTAGCCTGAATATTGCCGCTGTCATGAGAAAATCTCTCTCTCTTTTTTTTTTTTAACGTCCTTCTCTTAAATTTGCCCTTCATGCCCTCCAGCAATATTATATTAATCTGCCGTAAAGTTTCAACCGGCCCCAAACATTGACCTGGACTCTTTTTCTTCCTCTTTTGTTTTTTTTTTTTCCCTCCCTTCCCTTTTCTTTTCTTTTGAGATTTCACTTCAGGTATTCGGATAAAATTCCACTGCAGTCCAATGACTCTAATGTGTCTTTATAGAGCTCCGGCTACAGGTGAATGGATTTCCTTCCCTTAGCGTGTAAGGGCGAGCGAGGTTAATGCCGCTTTGTGACTCAGGCACGTCACGCCTCGGCCGACTCGGATGGAATATTAAAGAGAGAGAGCAGGGCGAAGGAGAAGAGACGGCGACGGAGAAGAGCGACTCTCTGTAATTCAGCTGCTGCGTGAGAAGGAAATTTCACGTTCGAATTCAAGCGGGATTTACACGGATTAGAAGCCGAAAGTCGCTCGGTGCAGTCTCGCTTTATTAAGAGAGAGAGAGACGTGTAATTAAATCCACTCTATTAATATGGTATAACGGGAGGATGCGATTGGACAGTTGGGAAATAAAAAGCATGGTATGTATATATATATCCTTCTCCCTCTCCTCTGCACATGTCCAAACCTCAATCTCAATCTATCCTCACTCACCTCGTCTCCAATATATATAGAT
>JACRUU010000003.1:1982710-1992710 GCA_030449085.1 Kryptopterus vitreolus
AATTAGTTGAAGAGTTCAGAGTGTGTGTATGTGAGGATTCAGATTAGTTGAACAGTATTATGTTTGTGAGGACTCTAATTAATAGAACAGTTCAGAGTGTGTGTATGTGAGGATTCGGAGCCTGTGTATGTGAGGATGAACAGTACAATGTTTGTGAGGACTCTAATTAGTTGAACAGTTCAGAGTCTGTGTATGTGAGGATGAACAGTACTATGTTTGTGAGGACTCTAATTAATAGAACAGTTCAGAGTGTATGTCAGGACTCGAATGGGTTGAACAGCATAATAGTATGCATGTAACAATTTGGATAAGTTAAATAGCAGAGTTTTGTGAGGACTAGATTAGTTAAATAGTTGAGTTTGTGAGGACTCGGATTACTTGAACATTAGAGTTTGTGAGGACTCAGATTAGTTGAACAGTACAGAGTGCTGAACAGTACAGTAGAGTGTGTTAAGTCCGGTTCCTTCTTTATATTTATCGTCGATTGAAACCCACTTTACATACTGATTACTATTATTATTATTATTATTATTATTATTATTATTATTATTATTATTATTATTATTATTATTATTATTTGTAAGCGTTTAGCCTGCTGATTGAAGAGTATTCCTGTACGGTTTTGTTTGGCTTCTTTAGTGGGTTACATAATTGACCGTCATTTAAATTACAATTCTTGTTTAGAGAAAGTTTTCTTTTTTTTTTTTACTTAATGATGAAACTCATTAGAGTTGTTGCACACTGTCAGATTATAAGCAATCACGCAGCTTATTGTGCAACTCTGCTGTAGGGGGAAGAAAACGAAAGAAAAAAAAAAAGAAGGGACGAAAACATTCAAAACATCTCAAGTGACAGAAATGACATTTTAAGTCTGATTTTTACTCCGCAGGATTGTTCTGACTCTATAATCACAATCTCCCTTTTCTCTCTGAGAAAGCCTCGCTGAGACTCCAGGGCTTTCTCTCAAACCTCTTAAACACACGACGTTCAATACTTCTAATTCCGATGTATTCTTATAAGCGACTTGGCCCTTTTTGGACACCTGGCACTGAGGTCAAAACTCATTTTAAATGATTAACGTAGCATTCTAGATATGACGCTACTGATTTTTTTACGTCAAAATCGTGTGGAAACGTTCGACTCGCATGGCCTCCGACGAGAAAGTGGAGCGTTTACGCGTCCTTTTTTCTCGGGTTTGCCTTTGATTGCTCACTTTTTTCCATCTCACGTGTCGGGTGAACACGTAGGCTAAGTGAAAGAGTTTGCAACGTCTTCTGTAAAGTCATAATCCGTCAGAGAGGCAATTTTCCTATCCCTGTCTGGCTTCTTGTCAGTAATGGTGGTGTTTGAAGTATTTCTGAGGCTCCTCACTCGCCTTCTCAATCTATTCCGTGGCGTTTGATGTGTCTGCATCCGGAGGGGGGTGGGGGTGGCGGGTTTGGGAGGTGGAGGGGGGGAAAGGGGCTTGTGGTTTTCCACGGAGGAACGATTGCGCTTGTGTTTGTGTGTGTGTGAGTACAGCTCCATCAGCCTGCTCTGATCGCTGTCACTCACATACTCATGAAGTGAACACGCCTCGGGGGCAATTCCCTGCGGGACGGGAGTGCAGATCATCGATTCGCTTATCTATGTTGCCCCAGTGTACGAGTGTAGGATGTGTCTCGCCTTCATGTTCCTTCGTTGGATGAGTTTTATGAGTATAGGACAGCATCACTAAAGAATAGCTTTTATTTGAAATTGTTTATTCGCATATCCCAGCTTGATATGGAAGCTGGGGTCAGCCATGACACAGCACCCCCTGTGTGGGGGTCCACCGGCCCAAGATTGGCGATACCAGGCCTCGAACCCCCCTGATCTCCCGATCAGTAGCCCAGCGCCTCAACCTCGGAGCTGCACCCTCCTCCCATTACCCATCATACAGCACCGCCTGGAGCACTTAAGGGCCTTGCTCAAGGATCCAAAAGTGGCAGCTTGGTGATACCAGGGCTCGAACCCCCGACCTTCCAATCAGTAGCCCAGCACCTTAACCACTGGGCTACTCCCCGCTCCCTTTGTCCCCATAGCAGGATTGTGACTAGGACATGTCTGCGGTACTATTGTGGACCGCATCTTTTGTCCTTATGTTGGATTTTGTTTGTATTACTCACTTATTTCATATTTGGGTTAGGCACTTAGAATGCCTCTGCATCATCACGCCACTCAGTATTTACTTACATGATTGTGTTCAATATTTCCCTCCTTCACTCCCAGACCTCCATCACTCCATCATCATCATGGCATCGCCAGTTATTGAGACTGTTCCCCAGTATGATAATGTGCCTTTGCCAGAAAGTTTTCATTCCCTAACTGTGTCCTTGACTGTCACCTCACTGTGAGGAGCAATGCTCGGTCCTGATGGTGCTCTACAAGACTAGGGTTGGGTATCATTTTAATTTGATTGATTCCGATTCCTTCCCAGGTTCGATTCCAAAGCGACCGCAGATACTTAGTCATGTTGCTCATGACACCTCGCTTGCAACATGTTTATTACAATATTTACACTTAGTTTTGTCTTCGGTTTGTACAAATTGCACCCACACTTTTGAGCGCCTCCCGCGGTCCTGTTAGCAACGGGGTGAATAAAGGATCCAAGGCGAGATGCAAGGTGCAAAAAACAAAAGAGCTTTAATAAGATTCCGAGTCAACCACAAGGCGGAGAAGATTCCGGAGACACCCATCGGCTGGAGAAACAGAAGTGCGAATCAGAAGTACGCTCCTCGAACCTGGAAGTTCGTGCTCGAGACCAGAGGACCCTAACAAGTCCTTTGTGTAAACTGAGGTCCAGGCAGATTGTAAGCTGAAAAAAAATGCAGCCAGGAATCGGTAAGAGGAATTGAAATTTTATATCAAGTATTCTTAATCTTAAGTATCCGATTCCAGAATCGATATTTGATTCCCAACCTAAAGCCAGACGTTGGTGACCGATCTAACAGTGAAGAGAGAAGTCGCACAGAGACGAATTGTTTGTTCAAGTGGACCGGTCTCTGGAGCGATCAATTTACACCACACATTAAAGGCACTCGAGAGCTCCTTGATGGCCACATCACAGGGGATCGTTCTTCTTTCCTCGGATGTGTGACAGAAATTCCTGCGCTGAATTAAGAGAGCAAATCTCCGCCAGCCTCAGTAGTTGGGATGTGTTGGGAATTGCAGCACCCGGTGGTGGAACTTTAATTCCATTTGCAAGTCATTTCTTTTCAGAGGCACTCTCAATCCCAATCTGAGTGAATCTTTACCTATTAGTTCTATGCAGTGTTTAAGACTCTGGATTACAGATAAGATGTTATTGGGTTCAAGACTCTGGACCGGAAGATCACGGGTTCAAACCCCACCACCACCAAGCTGCCACTAGTGGGCCCTTAACCCCTTAATTGCTAATAAAAGTCGCCCTGGATAAGGGCGTCTGCCCTTATAAATATAAATGTAAATGCTAAAGTAGAAGGTCACAAGTTGCCACTTCTGGGCCGTTAACTCTCAAGCCATGATACAGCACCCCCTGTGTGGGGGTCCACCGGCCCAAGATTGGCATCTTGGCGATACCAGGCGTCGAACCCCCCGGATCTCCCGATCAGTAGCCCAGCGCCTCAACCACTGACCTACTGACTAACCCCCCCCTCCACTTGCCCATGATACAGCGCTACCTGTAGCATTAAGGGCTTTGCTCAAGGACTCAAAAGAGGCAGCTCGAACCCTCTGACCTTCCAATCAGTAGCCCAGCGCCTTGACCACTGAGCTACTCCCCCCTCCCCTTGCCCCCATAGCAGGAACGTGTCTCAGAGATGCAGGACATGTCACTTGTGGATCTCATCTTTTGTACTTATGTTAGATTTTGTTCGTATTTTGTTTTGATTTTGTTTGTTTATTTCGCCCTAACCTTCTAACATCATAGAGATTTATGAAGAAAGAGTTTGCTGTACTGTAGATTTAAAAGTAGCCCCCCCCCTACTATTTACATGCACCAATGTGATGGAAGCACTTTCTGTTCCTGTCTTTTTCACCTCACCATGTATTTGTCTTTGCTTCACACCATGGAGATTGTAGCTCAGTGGTTTAAGGCTCTGGGATACTGTTTGGCAGGTTGGGGGTTTGAGCCCTGGTATTGCCTAGCTGCCACTCTTGTGTTCTTGAGCAAGGCCCTTAACCGTCTGTGCTCCAGGGGGCGCTGTATCATGGTCTCTATCATGGACCCCAGATAAAAAAAAAATAGCTGGGATATGTGAAGAAAGAATTTGGCTGTGATGTAATGTAAATGTGACCAAGTCTGGCTCATTGTTAGTGTGCCTTCCTGAACCTAATTTTCCATTCCACACTCAAGCGTTTTTATCAGTTCACTTCCACCCCAAAGTAATTTCTATATCCCTTCACAAACCCCACCTCCCCACCTCCGGGAGTTCATATTTACTTATCTATATTCTCTCTATCCTGCAAATCAAGTCGTTTCGAACAAATAGCAAACCAAAGCGCAACATTTCCATCCCACCAGGTACACGTGTACGAGAAAGGCAACGAACCGTGATTCGATTGATCTGATTGCTGACCAAAGAGGAGGGAGGAAGGCGAGACCTTCCGAGACGGGAGGGAGAGAAAAAAAAATGTACGCGATTCGGAGGAACACCATAAGCAAAAGAGCGCCGGAGTTAAAACGAGAGAAAGCAAAAAGCTTCTGAGTGACACGCTGCATCAGGAATGAGAAATGCGCCTTGCCCTGCCCTGCCTTGCCTGCCTTGCCTGCCTTGCACACTAATAACATCACGACGAATTTCTGCAGTCTGTGCACCATGTGTGTTTGTTTGTGATCATTAGGCCGCTGAGCTTAAGCTCCGGTTATGAAATAGTTTCCACGCAGCCATTTATTAATTCGTTGTGTAATTCTTATCTCTCTCCCACACACATACACAGTTTTTCGCTGCTAGACAAATCCAATTTCTATCCGCTACTCCTCCAGATTTGCTCATAACGTTTATCTTGCTTGTGTCGCATATACACACCACACTGTAGTCCGTATAGAAGGCGTCTCGTTTGGTAACGATAAGACCTTTAGCGAACCCCGAAAACCTTCATCTCAAGACCTCCGATGCCGATTCCATCGTCCGATCTGCGCGTTCTCCGCCAAAGGTTAAACATCTGTGTCATTGCTATACGTCCTCAAGAGGACTCGGATACGCTCGGAAGTGCGACAGACTTTCCGTCGAGCCTGATTAGCAATTTCGACTTCGTAGGACACCTCGGGCTCCCCTTTTCCACGATCCAATCAAAGTTCAATCAGGTGTTGTGCCGCCGTTGTGGATCAGATTACTCTCTTGCTTTTATTTTTGGACACGGGGGGGAGGGGGGGGGTTTGGTGGGGATGGTGGGGGCGCTTTAGATTATAGGGTTGTTGTTGCGTGCATGCTGGAGGCGTGGAGAGATCGGATGCAGCCATGAGGCAAAGCTTCAGAGGTTTATACGAGTTTTTCAGATTCACACCGCTGTGCAAAAAACAAAGCTAGCGTTAACCGCTGCGGCTAAGCGAGTCACCGCTGTGCCTTTTGTTTGAGCCTCCCCGAGGCTGAAACAACTTGTTGTATAGCATAATAACATCACTACATGTAAGAGTGACTCAGTAAAGAATAGATATCATCGAACTTCTCCGTCCTCCGCAGTTATTTCTTGTTTTTCTTCTAAGGAATAGAGAGAATAGCCTGTCACGTATCTTTTTCACAGAATATTTGTCACATATACATTTACAGCACAGTGAAATTGTTACTTTGCATTTACCTGCTTGTTTAGGAGCTGGGGTCAGCCATGATACAGCACCCCCTTTTGTGGGGGGTCCAAGATTGGCAGCTTGGCAATACCATTTCTTGATCTTCCGATCAGTAGCCCAGAGCCTCAGCTACTGGGCTACACCCCCCTCTCCGTGCCCATGATACAATACCACCTGGAGCACTTAAGGACCTTGCTCAAGGACACAAAAGTGGCAACTTGGCGATACCAGGGCTTGAACCCCCCGACCTTATGATCAATAGCCCAGCGCCTTAACCCCGGAGCTACTCCCGCCTGCCCTTGCCCCCATAGCGGGAACATAGTGTCTCCGAACTACAGGACATGGACCTGCGGTACACTTGTGGATCTTATCTTTTGTCCTTATGTTGGACTTTGTTGGGGTCAGAGCGCAGGGTCAGTGCTTGGGTTCTTGAGCAAGGCCCTTAACCCTCTGGAGCACAGAGGGTTAAGGGCCTTGCTCAAGGACCCAAGAGTGGCAGATTGGCAATACCGGGGCTCGAACCGGTAACCCCGAACCACTGATCTCACATAAAATCTGTCAAGCAGTGCTGAAACCGGATTGGTCAGTAGGTGTTGGTTAGTTTTCTGCTATGTCAAGTGTCCCAGGTGGTGCAAAAGTGTTCACAGTTCAAGAAAGCAAAGAGTTGGCCTGGTCGTCTGAGTGGAAGTGATGGGAAAAACATCTCCCCAGTAGCCAGTTATGGGAGTTTGTGTATGCAGAAGAGGGCAGACAGTGCTTTTTGTTTACAAGCAGTGCCTCAAATTCAGGCTCATATGGGTACATTTCAAAGTAAAGACCTATAAAAATAAGTCACACTGGAGATATATATCAGTCAAAAGTTTCTCACTGAAGGCATGCAAACTATAAACGAACATATATGGGATGTAGTAAACAGTAAACAGGGGATGACCTGGCCTCCGCAGTCACCTGCAAAGCACACATTTTTGTTTACTATTTAATTCCATATATGTTCATTCAACTTTTGACCGGTATTGTAGTTAGTGAAAAAAACAAACAAACAAAGAACAAAAAATGACACGTGACTAAAGAAACTTAAGTGCATTCACTCTCACATCCTAAATTCGCATTCACAACAGGTACGATCTCCTCACTATATTAGCGTATATTACCGTATGGAACCTTACGCAAGCGCATCGCATTCCCAAATCCGTATTACTGCAATAAAGCGCATTTTTACTGAACGCAATAAAGCGCTTCCGTATAACCTAAACACCGTATCACCAGTTTATATGGAAAAGCAACCGGAACACAATTCTTAAAGGAGCCACGTCCCATATTTTACACTTCAAACCAACACTAAACAAATAACATTGAAATAAACAAGTAATTCAAATTAAAATAATAATTTCCAGAGAAAAATACACATTAAATAATCAATAATATTATTAAAGGGAGGGATTTTGAGAGAAATGTATATAATTATAACATCTGTTACAGTTAGAGTATTAGAAACATGAACAATATGAATTTATGGTACATTGAAATGTGTGATTAATCGCGATTAAGTATTTTAATTGATTGACAGCCCTAGTTTTATTATTATTATTATTATTATGTGAAATAGCACAATACATAAAACTGTTTCAGTCTGAGAGGGCAAGACAGCTTGTTCGGATTGAAGTGATATAGTTCGCAAACTGGTAATTATCACTAGAGGAGCGATCTTACGTCCTGGTAATTGTGTTGTTTCCTCATTAAGATGTCGTTCTGAGAATACTTTTTTTGTTGTTGTTGTTGTTGTTGTTGTTTAATAAAACCATTTTCACCTTCCTGATTTTTCAATCTTTTCTTTTTTAAACTGTGTGTATAATCTGTCCTCCACACACAAAGCTCCGAGATTCCCGCATAGCTAATGTTTTATTCAGCGGCGTTTCCTGTTCTTTTTCTCACTCGTGGTACATCTGTGGAACTTTCATTTTTTCCCTTCATTCGTCCACCACAACAGGATTTGTTCCCCCTCCCGTGTCAGGATTTCTTGTTATCCGGGTGGAGCGAGACGACAAAAGATCGAAAAACGAATCCGAGTAGTTATGGTGATGTTACCTCGTGATTCATTGCTGCTTTTAAGTTCTGAGGGAGTCACGAAGCGGACGCGTGTGAACGCATGTTTTTACATTTTTTTAATCTTTGCCGCATGTCCGGAAAGGCACATTTGCATGTTTACCAAATAAAAAAACATGTTTTACGAAGCATTTTTTTTTTACAATTTTGACACGTCCGAGCAAACTCAGGCAGAATAATCTATGTGTTTTTGCATCGCGAAATAAAAATCTAATGACTATAAATAAATAAATAAACAAACAAACAAACAAATAAATAAATTAAAAAAATAGTCACATTTTATGTCACATAGTTCTCTAGTGCCGTACTACACTAATATATTATAATATACTACTATACTGTAAATGCTATGCCATGTTATTCAATATTACACTGATTTACTATATAGTCTATCTATCTATCTATCTATCTATCTATCTATCTATCTATCTATCTATCTATCTATCTATATCTATCTATCTATCTATCTATCTATCTATCTATCTATCTATCTATCTATCTATCTATCTATCTATCTATCTATCTATCTGTCTATCTGTTGGTCTGTCTGTCTATCTATATAACTATCTGTCTGTCTGCCTGTCTGTCTATCTATCTGTCTCTATCTATCTATCTATCTATCTATCTATCTATCTATCTATCTATCTATCTATCTATCTATCTATCTGTCTGTCTGTCTGTCTGTCTGTCTGTCTGTCTGTCTGTCTATCTGTCTGCCTGCCTGCATGCATGCCTGTCTGTCTGTCTGTCTGTCTGTCTGTCTGTCTGCCGGCCTGTCTGTCTGTCTGTCTGTCTGTTGGCCTATCTATCTATCTGTCTGTCTGTCCGTCCGTCTGTGTATACTGTACACTAAATGGCGTAAATACATTCATTTAATTGAATGTAAATATACCGTTACAAGTTAATACAATAAATATAGTAAAATGAATGAAATTGAATGAATTTTCTTTAAAACGCATGAAAAAAACCCTAAAAATGTTTTTTATTTGCGCTTTCCGTGAACAATTATTAGTACGCTTCTAAGGAAAATCCACATATGTACTGTAGATCCAACAAATACCATACAAAAATTCCTCATCAGAACAAATGAATTATCGAGTTAAAACGAATTATTTATTTATCTTTCTTGATCTTGTTTGTCTTATGGAATAATCGGATTTAATTCATCGTATACACCAAAATGTTTAGCCACCTAATGATTGGATTTGTTAGATTTAGTCTCCCTTTGCATTAAAAATCACCTCCCACTAAAATCATTAAAATAATCTGTTTATAGATTTATCCCATGAACTATAAACAATGTATAATGTATCCGATCGCAACGCTTCATCCCACATAAAGAAAGGATTCTCGTCTATACAAAAAAAAATGTGTTTATATTAAAAATCGCTTAATATTATGACTCGCATCATCGCGTGGGTTCCGTTTATAATCTAAACCCGTGTTTTTTGCTAAAGTCATTTACATTTTATACCTAATCTCCTGAAACACAGAGGAAGCGCATGCTGACGCACACCAGCTGTGCGGACGCCGCGATGTTTGCACGGAGAAGTGGAAGTGTGATCAGGAATGCCTTATCTCGGGACTGTTAGCTGTGTTAATATTGTCACAGGTGAATAATTGATGAATCCTGATGGCGTTCGCTTTCGCACGCCTTCTCCTTTTCCACCCCGGAGACGAGCGCTTGTTTCACTTCGAATTCGCCTGTGACTGGAAGTTTCCCAGAAGCCTGCACTGACTTTCATACCTTTTCAAAGTCTTCATTTATTTATACCGAAGAAATTATTACGGAGGAGCACGGTGGTTTAGTGGTTAGCACGTTCGCCTCACACCGCCAGGGTCCGGGTTCGATTCCCGTCTTGGCCATGTGTGTGTGGAGTTTGTGCATGTTCTCCCCGTGCCTCAGGGGGTTTTTCTCCGGGTTCTTCGGTTTCCTCCCGGTCCAAAAACATGCACGGTAGGTTGATTGGCACATTTGAAACATGTCCCTAGTGTGTGTGTGTGTGTGTGTGTGTGTGTGTCTCCTGTGATGGGTTGGCATTCCATCCAGGGTGTATCCTGCCTTAATGCCCATAGACGCCTGAGATAGACACAGACTCCCCGTGACCCGAG
>JACRUU010000003.1:1997710-2030210 GCA_030449085.1 Kryptopterus vitreolus
TTGGCATCGCGTTATTGAAGCTCGGGACGCTAAGCCATTTATTCTGTTCTTTTCAGTCCCTATTTGTCATGTAACGTGAAACTCGAAGGGTACGGAAACGGAGTTTATTGAATAAATAAGCAGGGTAAACAAAAGGGTAAACAATCTAAAATGACTGGCAGACTCAAAAACGTCTAGACATGCAGACTCCAAACAGAAACATGAAATGGGCCGAGCTTGAAAAACAACAATAGGAAGACGAAACGAGTAACCAGGAAGACTAGAAACATCTGTAACAGCTGTAACTGTAATGTTGTAACATTTATAAAGTGTCAATTCATCTGTTTATTTTCCCAATTATGAGCTACAGTTTATTAATAACCCAATACTCCTCACCTTTTCTAACATTGTAATTCTGGGAATACTTCTCAACTTATTCAAATATTTAGTTACGATTTGTATTCAATAATTTAAATAAATAAATAAATCGTTAAATAAATATTTTTCAACTCAACAACATTTTTAATTGAAATAAAAAAATTTATTCAATAAAATGTATTTATTTATTTATTTTTTAAGATCTAATTAAAGAAAGGATGTCATAAATAAATGTGGTGGTTCCTTGCAGGCTTTCAGTTCGCTTTGTTTATATTTATTGATGTATTTTTTTTTTTTAGAAAACAGAAATGCATTGAATTAATCTTGCATTCATTAATTTTGATAGGTATATATATATATATATATATATATATATATATATATATATATATCTATATATATATAGTAATATATATATATCATCACGCATTAATAACATTAGTGCCATTAAAGTAACATTATATATATATATATATATATATATATATCCCTTATATATATATATATATATATATATATATATATATATATATATATATATATATATATATTAGCTATGTCAAAGTTAATATAGATCTCTACCTATAGGCCTTGATAATGCTATTAGCACTCATAACTCGTCACGGATGCTGTATGCTGTAAAGATGTTTCACAAGGTAACAGTTTTGCTTTGCTTCTATTGACGTTGGTAACACCAGTGAATACTCGTTTTTATACACATACCAACATTTTTATTGATATTTACGATATACTATTGCAAACGCTAAACACATACTTGGCTCAGGAAGGCGTGATTTTTGAATGCTTCTGTATCTGTATCATCCAACCTTGAACAGAAAGCTTGTTCGGCTCAAGGACAGAGGGTTGCTTCAGGGCTGGAAGCCTCACAGGGAGCTGGACTGGGACTGACTGGTCCTGAGGTTTACACAAGGACAAATACAGTGTTTAAAGCTATCACAAAGGCACCTTAGGCAGCGGCTAGAGCAGGAATTGCGGCGTTCACAAGGGGCACGAGCAGGGACTGGGGCTGCAACAGGGGCGGGTGCAGGGGCTGGGGTTGCCACAGGGTCAGGAACAGGGACTCACAGGGACCAAGAACAGGGCGTTTACCACAGGGGCGGGAGCAGGGGCTGGGACTGCCACAGGGACCTGGAACAGGGACTGGGTTTACCACAGGGGCGGAGCAGGGGCTGGGACTGCCACAGGGACCTGGAACAGGGACTGGGTTTACCACAGGGGCCGGAGCAGGGGCTGGGACTGCCACAGGGACCTGGAACAGGGACTGGGTTTACCACAGGGGCGGGAGCAGGGGCTGGGACTGCCACAGGGACCTGGAACAGGGACTGGGGCTTCCACAGAGGCAGGAGCAGGGACTGGGGCTGCCACAGGTTCAGGAACAGGGATTGTGGCTGCCACGGGGTCGAGAGCGGGTCTGGAGCTGCCACAGGGTCGGGAGCAGGAACTGGGGTTGCCACAGGGTTCGGGAGCGGGTCTGGGGCTGCCACAGGGTCGGGAGCAGGGACTGAGGCTGCCACACAGTCAGGAGCAGGGATTGGGGCTGCCACAGTGGCGGAGCAGGGACTGGGGCGGCCACAGGGTACGGGAACAGGGATTGGGGCTGCCACAGGGTCTGGAACAGGGACTGGGGTTGCCACAGGAACCGGGAGCAGGGATTGGGGCTGCCACAGGAATCGGGAGCAGGGACTGGGTCTGCCACAGGGTACGGGAACAGGGATTGGGGCTGCCACAGGGGTGGAAGCAGGGACTGGGTCTGCCACAGGGTACGGGAACAGGGATTGGGGCTGCCACAGGGGTGGGAGCAGGGACTGGGTCTGCCACAGGGTCGGGAACAGGGATTGGGGCTGCCACAGGAATCGGGAGCAGGGACTGGGTCTGCCACAGGAACCGGGAGCAGGGATTGGGGCTGCCACAGGGGCTGGAGCAGGGACTGGGTCTGCCACAGGGTTCGGGAGCAGGGATTGAGGCGATCAGAGAGAAGGATTGAAGCTGCCACATAGTGAAGGATTGAATCTGAGCGAACCCTCACATCTATTTCATCCCATCTCCTTTTGATTTTCTGTGGACGGAGGCCAAAATGGGCTGCAAAGGCATCACGAAGCAGTCAAGCACAGACAAAAATAAATAAATAAATAAATCCTCTCACCTTCATGCAAATGAGAATGCGAATATCATCAGGAGGTAGCCAGAATTGTTTATATGTGCCAAAGGTCTGCTGATGAGTCATGGCCGCGGTCACAGTCGAACTTTCTCTTCTCTGACGGCGAACGGTGCGAAAGCAACTAAAATGTGATTATAGCAGCATGATTACTGAGAGTTTTTTTTTTTTTTATTTGTCGGTATTTATCCCAGAACGTAGACGGTATAATATCTTCTCCTTTTGTGCTCCTGACGTCTCGGATCACAAAGCGTGGATTAAGTTTCTATAGCAGCTCTGATGTGTTACCGTTTCTATAGTAACAGCTTGTTCACGGGGGCTTATGTGGTCGTTGTGACACGTAATCTAAGGCTAAAAAAAAATAGTCTGAAAATAACACGACGTTTAAACAAATTCAAGAGAAAGAAAAAGAAAAAACAATCCAGAAGCTGGAGAGAGAACTGCTTTTGAGGAGCAGTTTGAAGCTTGAGGGATAAGATCAGAAGGTTATAGGTTCAGATCCCAGAACCACCAAGCTGCTGTCTCTGCTGGGGGGCAAATCTATTAACCCTTAACTGGCCATCTGTATAAGTCACTAATTCACTCTCGATAAGAAAGTGTGCTAAAAAGTGTGAAGGAAGGAAAGATAGCTAGATAAATGGATAGAATCCCACTCTTTCACTCATTCATCTTCTACCGCTATATCCGATCTTCCCTCGGGTCACGGGGAGTCTGTGTCTATCTCAGGCGTCTATGGGCATTAAGGCAGGATACACCATGGATGGAATGCCAACCCATCGCAGGGCACGCACACACACACACACACACACAATTTTTCCAAGGTGCCAATCAACCTACAGTGCATGTTTTTGGACTGGGAGGAAACCGGAGAACCCGGAGAAAAACCCCCGAGGCACGGAGAGAACATGCAAACTCCACACCGAGACGGGAATCGAACCCGGGTCCTGGCGGTGTGAGGCGAACGTGCTAAACACTAAACCACCGTGCCCCTCCCACTCTTTCATAAGGAATCCAATTCTTTCGTAAGGAATTCCACTCTTTCATAAGGAATTCCACTCTTTCATACGTAATTCCTCTCGTTTGTAAGAAATTCCACTCTTTCGTAAGGAATTCCACAGAAATGATTTGACCATGTTTATCATGCGAATCCCACTGTTTAACAGTGTAAATAAAACAACATTAAACCCCTTTATCACGGCGGCTTAGTGGTTAGCACGTTTGCCTCACACCGCGAGGGTCCGGTTCGATTCCCGTCTCGGCCATGTGTGTGTGGAGTTTGTGCATGTTCTCCCCGTGCCTCAGGGGGTTTTTCTCCGGGTTCTCCGGTTTCCTCCCCCGGTCCAAAAACATGCACGGTAGGTTGATTGGCACCTTGGAAAATTGTCCCTAGTGTATGAATGTGTGTGTGAATGTGAGTGTGTGTGCCCTATAATGGGTTGGCATTCCATCCAGGGTGTATCCTGCCTTAATGCCCATAGACGCCTGAGATAGGCACAGACTCCCCCGTGACCCGAGGGAAGATCGGATATAGCGGTAGAAGATGAATGAATGAATGAATGAATAAACCCCTTTATAATAATTATTTTACAACATTAAATGTACAAATGTATTCTTAAATGCATTATTGATTGATTAGTTAATGGATCTGGGTTTGTAAGTAATTCCAGTCTTTCATAAGGAATTCTTCTCGTTCGTAAGGAATTCCACTCTTTCATAAGTAATTCCAGTCTTTCGTAAGGAATTCCACTCGTTTGTAAGAAATCCCACTCTTTTGTAAAGAATTCCACTCTTTCGTAAAGGAATTCCACTCTTTCATAAAACATTCCAGTTTATTTCCCATAGAAATGATTTGGCCATGTTTATCATGCGAATCCCACTGTTTAACAGTGTAAATAAAACAACATTAAACCCCTTTATAATAATTATTTTACAATGTTAAATGTACAAATGTATTATTAAATGCATTATTGATTAATTAATGGATGCGGGTTTGTAAGTAATTCCAGTCTTTCGTAAGGAATTATTCTCGTTCGTAAGGAATTCCACTGTTTTATAAGGAATTCCAGTCTTTCGTAAGGAATTACACTCTTTCGTAAGGTATCCCACTCTTTCATAAGTAACTCCACTCTTTCATAAGGAATTCCACTCGTTTGTAAGAAATCCCACTCTTTTGTAAAGAATTCCACTCTTTCATAAGTAATTCCAATCTTTCATAAAGGAATTCCACTCTTTCATAAAGGAATACCACTCTTTCGTACGGAATTCCACTCTTTCAAAGGAATACCACTCTTTCGTAGGAATTCCACTCTTTCATAAAGGAATTCCACTCTTTCATAAAGGAATTCCACTCTTTCATAAAGGAATTCCACTCTTTCATAAAGGAATTCCACTCTTTCATAAAGGAATTCCACTCTTTCGTACGGAATTCCACTCTTTCATAAAGGAATTCCACTCTTTCATAAAGGAATTCCACTCTTTCATAAAGGAATTCCACTCTTTCGTACGGAATTCCACTCTTTCATAAAGGAATAACTCTTTTGTAGGAATTCCACTCTTTCATAAAGGAATTCCACTCTTTCGTACGGAATTCCACTCTTTCATAAAGGAATTCAACTCTTTTGTACGGAATTCCACTCTTTCATAAAGGAATTCAACTCTTTTGTATGGAATTCCACTCTTTCATAAAGGAATTCCACTCTTTCGTACGGAATTCCACTCTTTCATAAAGGAATTCAACTCTTTTGTACGGAATTCCACTCTTTCATAAAGGAATTCCACTCTTTCATAAAGGAATTCCACTCTTTCATACGGAATTCCACTCTTTCATAAAGGAATTCAACTCTTTTGTACGGAATTCCACTCTTTCATAAAGGAATTCAACTCTTTCGTACGGAATTCCACTCTTTCATAAAGGAATCGAAATTCCACTCTTTTGTACGGAATTCCACTCTTTCATAAAGGAATTCAACTCTTTGGTACGGAATTCCACTCTTTCATAAAGGAATTCCACTCTTTCGTACGGAATTCCACTCTTTCACAAAGGAATACCACTCTTTCGTACGGAATTCCACTCTTTCATAAAGGAAACTCTTTGGTAGGAATTCCACTCTTTCATAAAGGAATTCCACTCTTTCATAAAGGAATTCCACTCTTTCATAAAGGAATACCACTCTTTCGTACGGAATTCCACTCTTTCATACAAAGGAATTCCACTCTTTCGTACGGAATTCCACTCTTTCATAAAGGAATACCACTCTTTCATAAAGGAATTCCACTCTTTCGTACGGAATTCCACTCTTTCATAAAGGAATTCCACTCTTTCATAAAGGAATTCCACTCTTTTGGGTACGGAATTCAAGGAATTCCACTCTTTCGTAAAGGAATTCCACTCTTTCATAAAGGAATTCCACTCTTTCGTACGGAATTCCACTCTTTCATAAAGGAATTCCACTCTTTCGTACGGAATTCCACTCTTTCATAAAGGAATTCCACTCTTTCATAAAGGAATTCCACTCTTTCGTACGGAATTCCACTCTTTCATAAAGGAATTCCAGTTTATCATGCGAATCCCACAGTGTAAATAAAACAACATTAAACCCGATTATAATAATTCTTTTACAACATTAAATGTACAAATGTATTATTAAAAGCATTATTGATTAATAAATGGATGCGGTGTTTCCGTGAGATTCCCGTCTCTGTGCTCAGAGGGAACGTTATTGTGCAGATGTTGTTATTGCAGAAGTTTGTGGTGAAGTCGAGTGTGAGTGAGTGGATCACATTCCTGCACCACTGCAGCCTTTTCTCTCTTTCATGCCGGAGTCAGACTGGACTCCAGAGGTGGCCGTGTTCCCTCGTCACACTCTTTCAACTCGGCCATTTTTATTTTTTGACCTGCCAAAAAAAATCCTTTTTTTCCCTCTCTCACACTTTCTTTCCCTCAGTGTCAGTGTGTCATACTCCACTGCTGTAGTGTGACATGCAAACATGAAAATAGCTGCTATTTCCATGTCATTACCTACAAGCACTTAGCAAAGAAATACTATTAATCCCGCAATTTACTACCTCTCCATTTCTCCATCTCTCTATCTCTCTATCTCTCCATCTCTTTTTCTCCGATTTCACACTTAAATAAACAGTGTAGGGCATTTCTCCCACTGATACTGCATACATGATAAATAGATGTATGGATACTCTAATGATGGATGGATGAATGGATGGATGGATGAATGGATGGATGGATAAATAGATAGATAGATAGATAGATAGATAGATAGATAGATAGATAGATAGATAGATAGATAGATAGATAGATAGATAGATAGATGAATGCATAGAGGGACAGATATATGGACAGATAGATTGATTCATGGATACTCTAATGATGGATAGATAGATAGATAGATAGATAGATAGATAGATAGATAGATAGATAGATAGATAGATAGATAGATAGATAGATAGATAGATAGATAGATAGATAGATAGATAGATAGATAGATAGATAGATAGATAGATAGATAGATAGACTTTAGACTTCTACACAATTGATAGATAAATAGATGGATGGATGGATTGATGGATGGATGGATACTCAAATGGATGATTATGATTTTTGGATGGATGGATGGATGGATGGATGGATGGATGGATAGATAGATAGATAGATAGATAGATAGATAGATAGATAGATAGATAGATAGATAGATAGATAGATAGATAGATAGATAGATAGATAGATAGACAGATAGATTAATTTATTTACTCTTCTGCATGATAGATAAATAAATGGATGGATGGATGGTTGGATGGATAGATACTCTAATGATGATGGACAGATAAATAAATGGATAGGTGAATGGTGGATGGATGGGTACCCTAATGATGGATGCATAGATAGTTGGATAAGAAAAATCTACTTTAAAAAAAGCACCAATAGATTTTACTTTGAGGTGTCCAGACATGTTTGACCAATGTATATAACAAACAAACAAACAAACAAACAAACAAACAAACAAACAAACAAACAAACAAACAAACAAACAAACAAACAAACAAACAAACAAACAAACAAACAAACAAACAAACAAACAAACAAACAAACAAACAAACAAATGTGTAAGATGTGGGGCACGGTGGCATAGTGGTTAGCACGTTCGCTTCACACCGCCAGGGTCCGGGTTCGATTCCCGTCTCGGCCATGTGTGTGTGGAGTTTGCATGTTCTCCCCGTGCCTCAGGGGGGTTTTCTCCGGGTTCTCCGGTTTCCTCCACCGGTCCAAAAACATGCACGGTAGGTTGATTGGCACCTTGGAAAAATTGTCCCTAGTGTATGAATGTGTGTGTGTGTGTGTGTGTGTGTGTGTGTGTGTGTGTCCTGCGATGGGTTGGCATTCCATCCAGGGTGTATCCTGCCTTAATGCCCATAGACGCCTGAGATAGACGCAGACTCCCCGTGACCCGAGGGAAGATCGGATAGAGCGGTAGAAGATGAATGAATGAATGAATGAATGAATGAATGTGTAAGATGTAAGAACAGAGCTCATACACATCCTGATCCGGAGCGTTTTAATTAGCCGAACGGAGCAAACGACTCCAGATCCACAATCACAGCAGGTCTAATCCAGATCACTAATCCCATAAAGCCTCGTTGGCCTCGGAGTCTTTAACGATACAAGATCGCGTTTGATGATCGTTACGCCGCCTGATCGCTACGCTGTAGGTGTACCAGGACCGACGACTCCCACCTACACACAGACACGTTTCAGGAAAAGGCTTACATCTAGCCTTAAAGCTTACACTGTCATTCATAACACACACACACACACACACACACACACACACACACACACAGAAGTATACAGAATATTTCCAGGCCCAGACACCACCAGAGGCAATGCATTTTTTATCGCCTTGTTTTGATCTGCGTTGTCTGTGGATTTGATCAGGGGGGAAAAAAAAGACCTTCATTTTGTAAACGAAAAATGGCAAAAAAAAATCTGTTTACCATCTTTTTCTATCGCTCCTTTTTTCCCCCTCTCTTTTCAGTCGTCATTGTTCAATAAAACCAATTTATGGCTTGTTATGAGACGATAATCAAAGCCCTCAATCAGATAATCCATTACTGCTGCTCCCCGACTGATAATTGTTCGGAAATGGAGATGCCTTTTATTTTTATTTATTTATTTTTTTACCCCTTCTTTCTTTTCTCTCTCTCTCTCTCTCTCTCTCTCTCTCTCTGTAAATCTTTGGCTTAGTGTAATTTAGGATAATAATGAATCCAAACTCATAAGATGGCTCGTGCAGTAGAAACGTACACGTCGATGCGTTTTCTTCTACCAGCTTTCACAGGATGAGAATATTTCACTTCCTTACGAAATTACTGACGCCATGACATAGCAACGAGACACAGACGGACGAGCGAGCGAGTGAACGATCAATCATTTCACGCGTCTCTCTGATGATGATTAACTTTCATCAGCACCAAATCCATATTTTGTAAAAGCAACAACGTGTCCTGGATTCTGTCATTTTAGTTTCCACACACTAATGTATGGCAGGTCAAGGCGTTATTTATTTATTTATTTATTTGTTTGTTTGTTTGTTTGTTTGTTTATAATAAATGCACCATACCAGAAAGCATAAATACAAAATAATCAATACATTTTATTATGTATTTAATATAATGACATGACAATATAAGCATACTGGGTATAAAATATGTATGTTATAAAGTTCTATCAATTTCCATGTACTAGGACTTAACACGGTTCTGGACCAGAAGCTGATGTTGAGTGATGACCAGAACTCGTACACTGGGTCGACACCAGAATTCATACGCTGGGTCATCATCAGAATTCGTACACTGGGTCATCACCAGAATTGAATTCGTACACTGGGTCGGGTACACTGGGTCGTCACCTGAATTCGTACACTGGGTCTCACCGTCACCAGAATTCGTACACTGTCACCAGAATTTGTACACTGGGTCGTCACCAGAATTTGAACTGGGTTCACCAGAATGGGTCATCACCAGTACACTGGGTCATTCGTCACCTGAATTCGTACACTGGGTCATCGTCACCAGAATTCGTACACTGGGTCATCACCTGAATTCGTACACTGGTCATCACCACACTGGGTCATCACCTGAATTCGTACACTGGGTCATCACCTGAATTCGTACACTGGGTGATCACCAGAATTCGTACACTGGGTCGTCACCAGAATTCGTACACTGGGTCATCACCTGAATTCGTACACTGGGTCATCACCTGAATTCGTACACTGGGTCGTCACCTGAATTCGTACACTGGGTCGTCACCAGAATTCGTACACTGGGTCATCACCAGAATTCGTACACTGGGTCATCACCAGAATTCGTACACTGGGTCATCACCAGAATTCGTACACTGGGTCATCACCAGAATTTGTACACTGGGTCGTCACCAGAATTCGTACACTGGGTCGTCACCTGAATTCGTACACTGGGTCGTCACCAGAACTTTCGTACACTGGGTCGTCACCAGAATTCGCACACTGGGTCATCACCTGAATTCGTACACTGGGTCATCACCAGAATTCGTACACTGGGTCATCACCAGAATTCGTACACTGGGTCGTCACCAGAATTCGTACACTGGGTCATCACCAGAATTCGTACACTGGTCACCTGTCGTCACTGGGTCCACCTGAATTCGTACACTGGGTCGTCACCAGAATTTCATACACTGGGTCATCACCAGAATTCGCACACTGGGTCATCACCTGAATTCGTACACTGGGTCATCACCAGAATTCACTGGGTCGTACAGAATTTGTACTGGGTCATCACCAGAATTCGTACACTGGGTCGTCACCAGAATTCGTACACTGGGTCATCACCAGAATTTGTACACTGGGTCATCACCAGAATTCGTACACTGGGTCGTCACCAGAATTCGTACACTGGGTCGTCACCTGAATTCGTACACTGGGTCATCACCAGATTTGTACATTCGGGGGGTCATCACCAGGGGGGGTACACTGGGTCATTCGTCACCTGAATTCGTACACTGGGTCATCACCAGAATTCGTACACTGGGTCATCACAAGAATTCGTACATTGGGTCGTCACCAGAATTCGTACACTGGGTCGTCACCAGAATTTGTACACTGGGTCATCACCAGAATTCGTACACTGGGTCATCACCAGAATTCGTACACTGGGTCGTCACCAGAATTCGTACACTGGGTCGTCACCAGAATTCGTACACTGGGTCGTCACCAGAATTCATACACTGGGTCATCACCAGAATTCGTACACTGGGTCATCACCTGAATTCGTACACTGGGTCATCACCAGAATCACTCGTACACTGGGTCATCACCATTCACACTGGGTCGGTCACCGAATTCGTACACTGGGTCACTGGGTCGTCACATTGGGTCGTCACCAGAATTCGTACACTGGGTCGTCACCTGAATTCGTACACTGGGTCAACATCAGAATTCGTACACTGGGTCGTCACCAGAATTCGTACACTGGGTCATCACCTGAATTCGTACACTGGGTCGTCACCAGAATGTTTTGGCCAGAACCTGACACTGGGTCTTGATCATGAAGTGAGATTGGGTCTTGACGATAATCTGACACTGGGTTTTAAACAGTATCTAATACTGGGTCTGGATAAGAAGCTGACACTGGGTTTTGACCAGATGACCAGAATTTGATCCTGCATTAGATTAAAGTTAAATCTCTTTTGACCATAATCTGACACTGGGTCTTGATCATAAAGTGAGACTGAGTCTTGAGCAGAATCGGATAATGGGTCTTGACCAGATAGTGATAATAGGTTTTGACCAGAATCTGACACTGGGTCTTGAACAGAAGGTAACACTGGGTCTAGATCACAATGTGACGCTGGGTTTTGACCAGAAGGTGATACTGAGTCTTGAGCAAAATCTGATTATGGGTCTTGACCAGAAAGCGATAATAGATTTTGACCAGAATCTGGGTCATAAGGTGACATTGGGCCTTGATCACAACGTGACACTCGGTCTTGACCAGAAGGTGCCACTGTGTTTTGATCATAAGTTGACACTGGGTCTTGATCAAAACAAGACTCTAGGTCTTGACCAGAAGGTGACAGTGGGACTTGATCACAATATGACACTGAGTTTTGATCATAAGGGGACACTAGGTCTTGACCAGAAGGAGACACCGGATCTTGATCACAACATGACACTGGGTCTTGACCAGAAAAGTGGGTGACACTGGGTTTTGATCATAAGGTGACACTGGGTTTTGATCACAACATGACACTGGGTCTTGACCAGAAAAGTGACACCGGGTCTTGATCACAACATGACACTGGGTTTTGATCATAAGGTGACATTGGGTCTTGACCAGAAAAGTGACACTGGGTTTTGTTCATAAGGTGATACCGGGTCTTGATCAAAACATGACTGGGCTTTACCGGGTGACACTGGGTTTTGATCATAAGGTACATTGGGTCTTGATCAGAAAATGACACTGGGTCTTGACCAGAAAAGTGACACTGGGTTTTGATCATAAGGTGACATTGGGTCTTGACCAGAAAAGTGACACTGGGTCTTGACCAGAAAAGTAACACTGGGTTTTGATCATAAGCTGACACCGGGTCTTGATCACAACATGACACTGGGTTTTGATCACAAGGTGGCACTGGGTCTTGACCAGAAAAGTGACACTGGGTTTTGATCACAACATGACACTGGGCTTTGACCAGAAGGTGACACTGGGTTTTGATCATAAGGTGACACTGAGTTTTGATCAAAACAAGACACTAGGTCTTGACCAGAAGGTGACAGTGGGACTTGATCACAACATGACACTGGGTTTTGATCATAAGGTGTCACCGGATCTTGATCACAACATGACACTGGGTTTTGATCATAAGGTGACAGTGGGTCTTGACCAGAAAAGTGACACTGGGTTTTGATCACAAGGTGACATTAGGTCTTGACCAGAAGGTGATACTGGGTCTTGATCATAAGGTGACACTGGGTCTTAATCATAAGGTGACATTGGGTCTTGACCAGAAAAGTGACACTGGGTTTTGATCATAAGGTCACATTGGGTCTTGACCAGAAAAGTAACACTGGGTTTTGATCATAAGGTGACACCGGGTCTTGATCAAAACATGACACTGGGCTTTGACCAGAAGGTTACACTGGGTTTTGATCTTAAGGTGACACTGGGTTTTGATCAAAACAAGACACTAGGTCTTGACCAGAAGGTGACAGTGGGACTTAATCACAACATGACACTGGGTTTTGATCAAAAGGTGACACCGGGTCTTGATCACAACATGACACTGGGTTTTGATCATAAGGTGACACTGGGTCTTGACCAGAAAAGTGACACTGGGTCTTGACCAGAAAAGTGACACTGGGTTTTGATCATAAGGTGACATTGGGTCTTGACCAGAAGGTGACACTAGGTCTTGACCAGAAGGTGATACTGGGTCTTGATCATAAGGTGACATTGGATCTCGACCAGAAAAGTGACACTGGGTCTTGACCAGAAGGTGACACTGTGTTTTGATCATAAGGTGACACTGGGTTTTGATCAAAACAAGACACTAGGTCTTGACCAGAAGGTGACAGTGGGACTTGATCACAACATGACACTGGGTTTTGATCATAAGGTGACACTGGGTCTTGACCAGAAAAGTGACACTGGGTTTTGATCATAAGGTGACATTAGGTCTTGACCAGAAGGTGATATTAGGTCTTGATCATAAGGTGACACTGGGTCTTAATCATAAGGTGACATTGGATCTCGACCAGAAAAGTGACACTGGGTCTCGACCAGAAAAGTGACACTGGGTCTCGACCAGAAAAGTGACACTGGGTCGTGCCCAGAATCGTGTGTAATCGTTGGTGTTTAATTCGTTATTGTTTACCTCTCCATGAGTCCACATCCACACAACCATAAGAATTTATCATTTAAACACGCAGGCTGTTGCTTATTTGTCTTGGCGCCCTCCCAAAGTGCGTCTCTCCTGTCCTGCAGTAGCACTGTAAGTAAATATTTCTTCTTTTCTCTGTTTGCGACGTCGTGCTCCCAGACAGTGTTTGCAAATACGCCGTATGTCTAAACAGTGTGAATATAAGCACAGTATGACGTTTTGAGTGGCATTCGGCTTTAATGAGAAGGCATATTGTTTGACTCCATCGAGCCAAATTCGGTTTAATTGTGTAATTAATTGTAGCGAGGCATTGAGATGCTGCCGGTTCATTGCCGGTTTTTATATACAGAATCCCGGCTATTATTGAGCGACGACAGACGGGGGGAGGGGGGGGGGGGTAAAAAGGCGTTTGCGTCTTTCATGCTTTATTAACGAAAACCCATTAGAGATGCTTAGGAGCGAATTGACTTCCCTTTCCGAGCAGATCTGAAGCCGCAAAGTAGGTTTTAATCAGTAAAGCAAACATTGCTTCGTCTTAATGACGCCGTGATGAATATTTCATTCGCCGTGGCATGTTTTAGCAGTGAAGGAAATTTAGAAGTGATTAGCATTTTTTGGTTTTTGGTTTTTGAGTTGCATTGCTTTCAAGGCGCTACGGAACAGAATTAGAAGCGCGCGGAAAATTACCCAAACACGCCAACGTCGCTTTTGATAACGTGCGCCGACTCGGGGCGGATCGACAACATGAAAATGAGAGATCTTAACCCTGGAAAAAAACGGTGTCTCTTCATGGGAAAAGCGTTCAGGGAAGGTGTGTCTCTCCTCGGGAAAATCGTTTAGACGAGGATTCAAAGGCTCCGTCAATAAGCTATTTTACCAGCGGACGAAACGGCGAACGGCGTTCCAGGAAAAAAAGAAAAAAAAAGAGCGAGTTATTTTCCACCTCGCGTTTGAGGATTTTCATGGTTGGTGTAACGCTGCTGTGGGCCCAAACTCGTGTCGGCATTTCATGACTTCTTTCATATGAACACAAACGGAAATCCTTGGGCTCTCGAGTGGCACAAACATCCCATACAGATTACAAAGCAGAATCCAGATGATTACACACAACAGCCAATGACTGGAGAGCGGCGGAGCGAAATCTTTCACTGTGTTCTTTCAGATAGAGGGATGAAATTTACCGCTATCTACAGGATGAAGCCTGGAGTCTGTCTATCTATCTATCTATCTGTCTATCCATCCATCCATCCATATATATATATATATATATGCATGCATCTATGCATGCATCAATCAATCTATCTATCTATCTATCTATTTATCTATCTATCTATCTATCTATCTATGCATCAATCTATCTATCAATCCATCCATCTTTCTATCTATCTACCCATGCATCAATCAATCTATCTATCTATCTATCTATCTATCTATCTATCTATCTATCTATCTATCTATCTATCTATCTATCTATCTATCTATCTATCTATCTATCTATCTATCTATCTATCTATCTATCTATCCATCCATCTTATATCTATGCAGCCATCCTATTATCTATCTAATCCTATGCTATCTATCTATATATCTATCTATCTATCTATCTATCTATCTATCTATCTATCTATCTATCTATCTATCTATCTATCTATCTATCTATCTATCTATCTATCTATCTATCTATCTATCTATCTATCTATCTATCTATCTATCTATCTATCTATCTATCTATCTATCTATCTATCTATCTATCTATCTATCCATCCAACCATCCATCCATCCATCCATCCTCCATCCCATCCATCCATCTATCCTATCTATCTATCTATCTATCTATATATCTATCTATCTATCTATCTATCTATCTATCTATCTATCTATCTATCTATCTATCTATCTATCCATCAATCTATGTATCCATGCATCAATCCTTCTATCTATCTATCTATCTATCTATCTATCTATCTATCTATCTATCTATCTATCTGTCTGTCTGTCTGTCTGTCTGTCTGTCTGTCTGTCTGTCTGTCTGTCTGTCTATCTATCTATCTATCTATCCGTCCGCATCAATCCATCAATCCATCCATCCATCCATTCATCCGTCTAGCATGTATACAGTATCAGTGGGTGAAATTGCCCCACACTGTGCATATAAGTGTGAAATCAGAGAGAAAGAGATGGAGAGATGGAGAGATAGAGAGATGGAGAGATGGAGAGATAGAGAGATAGAGAGATAGAGAGATAGAGAGGCAGTAAATTGGGGGAATTTGTAATGATAATCACACCAGTTGGGTTGCAGAACGCTGTATTAACAAAAGGAACATAAATATAGGAAAACCTTAAAAGTCTCCACACTTTCACAGACTCTTTAGGGGGCGCCATATTTGGCTCGCATATTTGGATGTCCTTCCTAACCCAATCCGCCCCCCCAAAAAAAAGCCCCCCACCAGTAATCCGGGCACCGGAGCGGCACTAGGAAGCCACTTGGCTTGTGCAAACCCTGGGGAAGACTGGGGAACCAATTGTGGGTTAAGGGCCTTGCACAGGGGCCCCCTATTTGGCGATATTTGCTTTGACTAATGTGTTTATAATGGCTAATAATTGAAATAAATGAGTGTGATTGGCTGCAGCGAAATGATCTGCTGCCGATCCCACCGACTGTTTACACAAATAGAGGCAGTGGCTATTTATTTGTGTAAACAATCCTGTTTACAGTATTATTCAGGCGCACACTCCAGCCCGCCGTTCTCATGGGTTCAGATTCAGACCGGCATGCTCCGCTGATGACCCCTGGCAGAGCGGAACCAGAAATGCCACCGCTTCATCTGCCTCCAGATGGATTTGTTGCACAAGAAAGACCAGCTGGCCAATCAAATGCAATCCTATATCATTTATTCATCTCCCAGTGAGTACTTTTCCCTTTTTTTTCCCCTCTCTTTCTGGTGAATTTCCCCGAGAACATCGATCACGGAGCAGGATAAGCGTGCGGCTGTAATCTGCAGCATTGTCCTCGGAAGGAAAACTAAAAGCTAAACACAAAAAGTAAACGGAAAGAAAAAGCCCGTGAGATTTTTGGTACACAAAGTAAAGCGTGCCAGAGAGAGGATTTAAAGCGAAAGCAGGGCGTAATTACTCTCCGGAGTGAAAGTCGACAGAGGGAATGGAAAAATCCGGGCAGGGATGTTCAGTTTTCACCGAGAAGAGATCATTAGGTAACTTTTTTTTTTTTTTTCTACCCTGCATTTCTACATTAATAATTCACAGCACGATCCTAGAAATCTGGTTGGCTCATAGGTATCATGTGACTCTGTGATCTGTGGAAGACCATCAAACGTCTCCTCTAAGACACTAACCGCGAGTCCCGGGAAAATGGGGGATGGTGGGGGGCAAACTTTTATGGCTCAGGGGCCACATTGATTTTTGACAGACGAGGCCGGACCAGCACCAGATGCATACATTCATTCATTCATTCATCTTCTAGCGCTTTATCTGATCTTCCCTTGGGTCACGGGGAGTCTGTGCCTATCTCAGGCGTCTATGGGCATTAAGGCAGGATACACCCTGGATGGAATGCCAACCCATAGCAGGACACACACACACACACACACACACACACACACTCACATTCATACACTAGGGACAATTTTCCAGGGTGCCAATCAACCTACCGTGCATGTTTTTGGACCGGGAGGAAACCGGAGAACCCGGAGAAAAACCCCCTGAGGCACGGGGAGAACATGCAAACTCCACACACACATGGCCAAGACGGGAATCGAACCCAGATCCTGGCGGTGTGAGGCGAATGTGCTAAACACTACGCCACCGTGCCCCTTTATTTATCTATTTATTTATTTATTTATTTATTGTTTAGTAGTGCACGAACCAAGCCGTATTTGACTGCCACCTTAATTTTGTGTATAGATGTAATTTCACAGCGATTTACATTACGCTATGATTACCTGCATTCATTACCATTTATAATCTCCAGAGTTAATCAGTAATAAATGATATGTTTGTGTAAGAGTGTAGCACATGGAATTCATTTGCATGTATATGTATAGCATATGAGCAAAAGTCTGTGGACCTTTAAACCATATATAGTACATCTACATCATGCTGGCTTTGTGAAACATTGTCAGGTTTCCAGGTTCTAGTTGATTCTATCACACACCAAAGACGTCTATTTTTCGTCTAATAAACGTCTAATTGTGTTCAAAGGTATTTGTGGTAAATAGTAAATATTGTGGAGAGAGCCAGATATGACTTGAAAAAGTCAAGATTTCCAGTAGATTTGCAGAAATAGTGAGTAAAAGCATTAAGCAGTGACCACTGACCACAAAGCATCATTATATATATATATATATATAGGCACGGTGGCTTATTGGTTAGCACACGTTCGCCTCACACCGCCGAGGGTCCGGGTTCGATTCCCGTCTCGGACCATGTGTGTATGTGGAGTTTGCATGTTCTTCCCCGTGCCTCAGGGGGTTTTTTTTTTCTCCGGGTTCTCCGGTTTCCTCCTTTCGGTCCAAAAACATGCACGGTAGGTTGATTGGCACCTTGGAAAATTATCCCTAGTGTATGAATGTGTGTGTGTGAATGTGTGAATGTGTGTGTGTGTGTGTGTGTGAGTGTGTGTGTGTGTGTGTGTGACCTGCAATGGGTTGGCATTCATCCAAGGTGTATCCTGCCTTAATGCCCATAGACGCCTGAGATAGGTACAGGCTCCCCGTGACCCGAGGGAAGATCGGATATAGTGGTAGAAGATGAATAATTGAATGAATGTATATAAATATATATATATATATATATATATATATATATATATATATATATATATATATATATATATATATATACAGAGAGAGAGAGAGAGAGAGAGACACCAGAGAGAAAGAGGAGAAATATATATATATTATAAAGAGAAAGAGAGAGAGAGAGAGAGAGAGAGAGATCATGTGTGTTGTGTGATTTTATACCATTATTTTTCTTTGCATGTATATATATATATATATATATATATGGCTTTTTATGGCTTTCTTTTTTCTTTTCTTGCCTCCAGAAACCCTGATATTATTTTTAGTAAAGGGAGAATAGTAAGCAGTGATTCACCATGGTTTTTTACAGTGCATCATGGGAGCTGATTGATCTCCACACATCTCCAGGTCTTAATGCTTGAAGTGCTTTCAGATTTCCGCTTAAAATCCTCGAATCCGTAAAGTCCATATTACCCCCACTATAATATTGTATATATATATATATATATATATAGAGAGAGAGAGAGAGAGAGAGAGAGAGAGGAGAGAGAGAGAGGAGAGAGGAGCATGCAACATATTTATTTATTTATTTATTTATTTATCTGTATTTTGTTTAATAGCTACAGTTGTTAGATACGTAGTCTTTGCATTAGTATATATATGTATATATATATATATATATATATATATATATATATATATATATATATATATATAGAGAGAGAGAGAGGAGAGAGAGAGAGAGAGAGAGAACATGCAACATGTTTATTTATTTATTTATTTATTTATTTATTTATTTATCTGTAATTTGTTTAATAGCTACAGTCGTTAGATACGTAGCCTTTGCATATATATATATATATATATATATATATATATATATATATATATATATATATATATATATATATATATATATATGTGTGTACTTGTACTTGTACTTTTGGCCAATTTGGGGTATTATTAAAAATATATAATAATTAATATAAGGTACTGTATTGTAGACTTGTGATTTAGAAAATCACACACACACACACACACACACACACACACACACACACACACACACACACACACACACACACACACACACAGGGCACGTCTCACACACACACACACACACACGCACGCACACAGTTTCTCCGGCTTAAATACGAAGTTTTCCTAAAACTTTTCTCGGCACTGCAACAGTTACTGGCCGTTGCGTAACGCTTGCCGTGTAAAAGAGGAAACTTTCCCTCGCGCTGATGGATTGCGTAATTGCCCTCGCGTGCCATCTTACGGCTTTCCACGAACCACTTCTGTTGTCAGGGGTGAGTAGTGATAATGGGTAGTTGGCGTTAAAGTGCACTACAGAAGAGTAAACAAGTCATTTGTTTGCAGCTCTGGCGGCTCTTAATAACAGACCCTGAACAGCGCAGCAGCTTGACGAAGGCTAGAGTTGTAATAAAAAAGAAAAGAAAAAGCGTGAAAAAAAACGCCGGGTATTCTGATTAACGCCTCGCATAAGACTGGATTTATTCCCTAATCCGTGTGTAAATAAGTCAACATGTAAATAAATATTTTATTTTGGATCCCGTCCTGCTGAAGAAACCATGCGAGTTGGCTGGGGTTTATTTATTTGTTTATTTTTTTAGCTCTCTATTAATCCTGTACAAACGAACGGGTGCTCGTTTGCCTGCCAAACAACGCGCGCTTGAAACGAATCGCCGGTGCGTCTGCCAGCATTGTGTCTTCATCAAGTGATTATGTCGAGCAAAACTGTCCCGGTCCACCTGTCCATGCAGAGCATCCTGTCCGTGTCAGCGCTCGTATCGTTAAGCACGGCCGCTGGAATCAAGCGCTTGGCGTCTTTACTCCGTGCGATTAATAAAGGGATAAAGGTTGTTTCTTTTCTTGCCAGGACGTCACCTGAACACAGAGAGTCTCCTCGGCAGACGCCGCGCCGTCCTCCAAAGCGTCTAGACAACTGTCACGCCTTCGAAATTTTTGTTGACTTTGAGCACCATGGAGTGCACAAAAGATGATCTAATTGGTAAAATATGACGCCAGTGAACGTAAAAAGTACTCCATCAGAACTCATATTCGCCTTCGAATGTACTTAAGTATCCAAAGTGCTATGATTTATTAATAGCTATTATCATATAATCGACTCTGTTTACTCCTAATACACCGATCTATTATATAACAATTATATTATTCATTCATTCATCTTCTACCGCTTTATCCGATCTTCCCTCGGGTCACGGGGAGTCTGTGTCTATCTCAGGCGTCTATGGGCGTTAAGGCGGGACACACCCTGGATGGAATGCCAACCCATCACAGGACACACACACACACACATTCATACACTAGGGACAATTTTCCAAGGTGCCAATCAACCTACCGTGCATGTTTTTGGACCGGGGAGGAAACCGGAGAACCCGATGAAAACCCCCCTGAGGCACGTGCTAACGTGCTAACTGCTAAACCATCGTGCCCCCATACAGTTATATTAATGACTCAAAAAAGCCCGAAAAGCTCTTTAAAATATATACATATATAAAGCGTCAATATAATAAAAGGCTGATTTCTACTTCTGCATCGAGTGAACGCTGTAGCCTAAGTGTGCTTCTGCGTCGCTCTGCAGTAACTTTTCTAAACGCTAGATGGCGGTACTGAGTTTCTTCGTTGGTAGGTTTCTTCGTAGGTCTTACGCGTGGACTTTAAAAATGGTAGTACAGAGGGAATACGTATGTATACGTACGATACTACACCAACGTGTTGACATGATGTGTAGTTACATTTTTGTAGAGGTGCATGGTACATGGGTACATGGTAGGCTACGGCGTTGGATACGGGGTTCGGTACGGCGTTGGGTACGGCGGTAGATTTGACGCAGAAGTATAAATCGGCCTTAAGACCATGGTTGTTGTGGTTTACATTTTTTTATGCGCTCATAAATAAAAAGGAAGGACTGATCAAAAAGCAAAAAGCAAGATTTGAAATACTAGTTCCAAAATGTATATATATATTAGTGCTATCAAAGTTAATGCGTTAACATCAAATCACTTTAACGGCACTAATGTTATAAGGTGTGATTAAAGCAGTGTGCATTACTATGTGAATGATCTTCTCCTTCACTCGGCATCGTTTTGGCCAATGAACGAAACCCGAACAACAAACGAATAAATAAACGTTCAGTGCATCCACTCACACTTCCTAAATTTCCCCCAATTACGCCCCCTAGCTGCGCATTCACAACAGGTACGATCTCCTCACTATATTAGCGTATATTACCGTATGGAACCTTACGCAAGCGCATCGCATTCCCAAATCCGTATTACTGCAATAAAGCGCATTTTTACTGAACGCAATAAAGCGCTTCCGTATAACCTAAACACCGTATCACCAGTTTATATGGAAAAGCAACCGGAACACAATTCTTAAAGGAGCCACGTCACATATTTTACACTTCAAACCAACACTAAACAAATAACATTGAAATTAACAAGAAATTCATATTAAAATAATAATTTCCAGGGTAAAATATATATTAAATAAGCAATAATGTTATTAAAGGGAGAGATTTTGAAAGAAATAATTAGAGAGTATATAATTATAACATCTGTTACAGTTAGTTACAATATTAGAAACATGAAAAGTATTCATTTATGGTACATTGAAAACAGGCAATTCATGATAATATATATATATATATATATATAGTTCCACAGTATTCCCCTTTAACTGACTTTCACATAATTATAACGTAAACAGCAGAAACACATTGGATGGACGTATTCCTTGTCCATCCGTCCCCGTCTGTCCCAGTGAAATTCTCAGTATATTCCCGCTTATCCGGAATCCCAAATGAGCGTCCTAGTCGGGAATATTGTTCGCGCGGCCTGTTTTGTCACAGGCGATGTGTAAAACGCTGTGTTTTCGTGTTGGCGCGCCGGGAGGCCTCCGAGACTGACGTGCTGCCCACGAGCGCTCGGGGGAGCGTGACATTGTCGCAGGGTTTTTTTTTTTTTTTCTTTTTTTTTTTTCCCCCCTGAGTTTCCTCCCCCGTCCGCTCACCCCATCCATCACCCTCGACATATTCAATTAGGCACGCTGATTGTTCTTAAACAGACCTTGAAGGGTTTGTTTTTCCCCTGACGGATGTCAAGGATAATTGCCGGGAACGTGCGGCGCGCTTTTCTGGGAATTGATGAGCATGTCTCGCACGGGGGTCCGGACCGGATTCCGGCATTCGTTTTTTTTTTTTTTTTGCCTTGGCATGACAGCGAACATCAGCTGTGACGAGAGGCTCGGTCTTGGCCCCGTTTCCCTCGGCGCTTCTGGAAATCTGCGTCCGGGCTACGCGGGCTGTAATTGAGTACGGCAGGCAGACGGGTTCCGACTGAGCGAGGAAACCTGGAGCGGAAACGCAGGTGGCCTGGCTGTGACACACACAAACACATTAGCGTGTAATCAGCGCCGTCTGTCCATCACCGAGCGCTGGCCGAGACCAGAGAGCCATTATGAGCTCTTTTTTTTTTTTCCCCCCTCGAGCATGCAGCAAAGAGCCGAGATGCGTCTTAGCACCGAGTGGGCAAAATAGTCATCGAAACCACAAAGCAACTGCAATTACTGCACATTCATTTCCCACAATGCCACTCTCGCTGGTTGTTGTTGTTGTTTATTTTTCTTCTTCCCCACTTCATCGCTGCTACACGGATGTAAATATGTAAACACTGCTACTGGATCAGTCCAATCTTTCCATCCCAGGACCAAAATGTCACCACTTTCCAGCATCTGTGTGTTTGTGTGTGTGTGTGTTTTTCATTTCCGTATAATACGATTTCCTTTAAATCCGTTTGCTCTGCAAGTGTACGAAACACAAGCTGTTCTGTTCACGTTTCTATGGCGACCAACCGCTTGATTGAGACCTTTAATGGCTCGGACAATAAAAGTGTTTTTATTTGGGGAAGAAAGTGTAGCTCAGTGGTTTAAGGCGCTGGGCTACTGATCGAAAGGTCGGGGGGGTTCGAGCCCCGGTAATACCACGCTTGGTTCCTTGAGCAAGGCGCTTAACCCTCTGTGCTCCAGGGGGCGCCGTATCATGGTCGACCCTGCGCTCTGACTTCATCTTCCAAACAAACTATTATATGCTAAGAAAGAATTTCACTGTGCTGTAATGTATATGTGACGAATAAAGGCTATAAAAAAACATTATGAATGAGTAAGTGTAGTAGTATAGTGATTATTACTTTATTAATTTAATATAGAAGGACCTCGGCTTGCGAGTTTAATTCGTTCCAGGTCGGATAAAGTTAGCGGAAACGTTTGCTTGTATACCAAAACGGATTTCTCCATAAGAAATCATGTAAATCCGGATAATCCGTTCCAAAGGAGCGGGAATATTACTTTTAAAATGATAATGCGACGTAATATGCTTGGACGTTTATTGCAGTATAACCCTAACCCTAGATTTTCTGCCATGTTATAAAACTGCGGGATAAAAAAATACCCAACGATCCTATTGCTACGGAGGCAGAGGCAGACGGAGCCAGACGGAGGCAGACGGAGGCAGGAAAACAGAGGGAGATTTGTAACAAGAATCGCTAGATTTTACGACTAAAATGCGTTTTACTTATTTACAGATTTATGTACTTGTTGTTTTTTAGTGCTTGTATATGATATTATTGGAGATCTCGGGTTCTTGTCCGTTCCGTTTAGCCGAGGTCAAAGTTTCCTCTCGGACTAACGAACGGATAATTAGACCGGGCGGGCATTACTTTTTTCCCTTCCCTAACTTCGAGGGATATTCGTTTTTTTTTTTTTTTTTTTTTTTTTCTTTCTCCGGCCGATGCTGATGAGTCTTGGCACGGAGAGGCTGCGCCACGGGCAGCTGCCGGTGATTAAGACAAATTCCAGATTTTCAGCCCGAGGTGCTTTTCCGTGGGGCTCAGTCAGGCATGGCCCCCGCTAAGGACGGATTTATTGGAGCGGACAGTCTCCGAGAAGTCCCGAGGGAGGCGTCGGGCAGCGGCGCAAGAATTAGCCTCGTCCTCACAGGTCCGTTCTTGGCCCGTTCTTGTTCTCACCGGTCCACTTCTTCCTCGTTAAACCACGAGTATTTGTCTCCCGTCCTCGCACGGCCTACTTCTCTCACTCGTTCCCTTCGTCTCACTTATAATATAATATCCTTTATTGGTCACATATAAATTACAGCACAGTGAAATTCTTTTCTTCGCATATCCCAGCTTGGTTTTGGTAGCTGGGGTCAGAGCGCAGGGTCGGCCATGATACGGCGCCCCTGGAGCACAGAGGGTTAAGGGTCTTGCTCAAGGACCCAAGGGCGGCAGCTTGGCCATACCGGGGCTCGAACCTGGATCTTCTGATCAGCAGCCCAGCGCCTTAGACCACTGAGCTACCCCTTCCCAGATTTTGAGTGGCCCGTACGGGGATCGAACCCGCGACCTTGGCGTTATTAGCACTCGCATTGTTGCTCGGGTTTTAACCCACAGCAGCCTTTGCAGTGTTTGTGGCCTTTGAAGCCCTGCGGGGACTGAAACGGACCACATAATCCTTTCTGATAGGACCTGAAATCATGTTTCTCTCGGCCCGCTATTGTCGTGTTGCATTGTGTTGTACTGTATTGTTGCTCCGTATTTTCGCATGCCGGATAGAGCAGAGCGGCGTCTGCAGGCCGCTGTAAATCCCGCTGTAGCGCTGTGTGACATTTCAGGGGGTAAGAGTGACATCTATAGAAGCTTGTTGAGATTAGTGACTCGAGAAGGACACATTCGTCAACCTTCTGTGTCAGAGGTGTAATGTGATACGTATTCGCATTGGGATTTTTCAGTACAGGGCGTTCGCATACATACCGAATACACAACTGTACTGTATGTATTCATTCATTCATTCTTTCATCTTCTACCGCTTTATCCGATCTTCCCTCGGGCCACGGGGAGTCTGTGTCTATCTCAGGTGTCTATGGGCATTAAGGGATACAAACTGGATAGAATGCCAACCCAAACACACACACACACACACACACACACACACACCAAACACACACACACACACACACACACACACACATTCATACACTAGGGACAATTTTCCAAGGTGCCAATCAACCTACCGTGCATGTTTTTGGACCGGGGGAGGAAACCGGAGAACCCGGAGAAAAAAACCCCCTGAAAGGCACGGGGAGAACATGCACAAACTCCACACACACATGGCCGAGACGGGAATCGAACCCGGACCCTGGCGGTGTGAGGCGAACGTGCTAACCACTAATCCACCATGCCCCCCTATTACAATTACATTTTCAAAATATGTCTCTTTGGCATTATTCATAGGGCCGGATCAATTGTGGGGGCCCGCGGGCCTTAGTTTTGGGACCCCTGATTTAGCAGAAACATTATATCTGAAGTCGTCCACACGTCCGGAACCAAAGTTACAGGGAAGAAAAGGTAAAAGTCTGTCGAAAGTCTTATTAATAAAGCTGTAAATAAATAACAGGTTATAGAAATGTTACTATTTCTCTTGTGACTACGACACCGTATTAAAGCCAATATGGGATCAAAAATAAAAATCGTTGGAAGGGGAGGGGCAGGGAATTTCCGAGTTGTAAGTTAAAAAAAATTCTAAATGTTTTAGAAATAAAAAAAAATTACAAATTTCATAAAACTACAATATTTAAGATTTTTTAAAATATTTAAAGTTAATATTTAACTTTTTAGGGGGCACGGTGGTTTAGCCTTTAGCACGTTCGCCTCACACCGCCAGGGTCCGGGTTCGATTCCCGTCTTGGCCATGTGTGTGTGTGGAGTTTGCATGTTCTCCTCGTGCCTCAGGGGGTTTTTCCTCCGGGTTCTCCGGTTTCCTCCCCGGTCCAAAAACATGCACGGTAGGTTGATTGGCACCTTGGAAAATTGTCCCTAGTGTATGAATGTGTGTGTGTGAGTGTGTGTGTGTCCTGTGATGGGTTGGTATTCCATCCAGGGTGTATCCTGCCTTAATGCCCATAGACGCCTGAGATAGGCACAGACTCCCCGTGACCCGAGGGAAGATCGGATAAAGCGCTAGAAGATGAATGAATGAATGAATTTCATTTTATTTTATTTGTTTATTCATTTTTGCCTGGAGTGGATCTAATCAAACGTTTCACTTGTATTTAGTAACAAGCGAATACTCGTAAGCATCCGGACTATGAATAGAATAAACAGATTTCAAAAGTATCGGGACCATTTTTTTACGCTTTGCGTTTGAATTGACGCAATTGACGCATTCTGCCGTCTTACACCCTTTTCGTTTACGGCGTTTTAAATCCCCAGTGCACAAAACAAACAAAACGATTCGTTTCGAAACAAATCGAACAAAACGAACGTTTTTGTCCCCCGTCCTATTTTCCCCGTAACGTCTTTGTACTGCGTCTTCCACTTAATAGCCCGAAACGAAACGACAAACTTGTCCCACTCAAACATCCCTATCCAGAAAAAAAAATCAGCGGAGAAAAGGAAGCCAGCGCTCGGGCGTGTGAACGCCACGATTTTGTTTGGATTGGTATAAAAGGAGCAGATGATGATGATGAGTGTAAACTGGAACTCCGAGGGGTTTGTGGGTATTCTTTTTCTTTCTTACTGCTTAATGAACCTGGCCATCTGCCATAGCGTTTGTGTTGGAATCCTGCACTGCAAGGACGAGTGTGAATAAATAAATAAATAAATAAAGAAGAAATGGAAATATCTTGTGGGGGGGGGGGGGGGGGGGTGAGTATAGGCGAGAAAAAAAAAAAAAAAAAAAAGCTTCCCGTCGAGGTAGGTGAGGACGCTGCGATCCGGACGCTCAGACGGAAATGGGAAAGGACGTGTGCTGTATTGTACGTGCGCCTCACGCCTACACTTTCTGGATTATCTCCAAAGCAGCACATTCGGCCTCGCATGGATCTCATTAATCAGCATTTTTTTTTTCTCTGTCTTTTTTTTTTTTTCGCTGCAGGAAATAAAGTGTGGGTTGTGTTTGGAGTTTTTTATTTATTTATTTTTTGATCTGGAGGAGTGAAAATCCTTTTTTTTTTTTGCTCCTCTCGCTTATTATATGTACATGTGTACACCATTACCATACAAATCACACACTCAGGGGACTGTTTATTCATTGCATTGTCAGGATTTTTGATTTACGGTAAACATCCCCGGACAGTCAATGGGGACAAAAGGTGTGAATGGTGTGAGGTTTGTTTGGGTTTTAACATGAAGATGATATTAGGTATGAATCGAATGAATAGACTGGAAGTGTAATGAAATACAAACGCAGCTTGGTTTATCATTTTAAAAGCTCCGGTGTGTGTGTGTGTGTGTGTGTTTGGGTTTGTTGCTGCTTAAATGAAATGGGGACAGAAGAGACAAATGTATGATGGATCGATGTGAGGACCACACGTGTCATTATCAAGGCCCGTGGACCAAACGTCATTATTCTGTGGCCTGTATTGTATTAAAATGCTGCATTGACAATAAACTGCATCTCCCACAATGTTACCGGCATCCCGCCACTAGAGTGCAGTGTAGCCAACGTTTTTAAGATCGGATTGTCCAGGAAGGGAAAAATGGACGCAGATAAACGCCACTTCCAAGAAAGATGCGAAAGCAAATACATGTTTGTGGTTCGAGGAGAAAAAGCACGATGTGTTTTGTGTTATGAGGCGACGTCGCGCATCAAACTCTCTATACTGTGATAATGTTACACCTGGCCTTTTAAGGACGACAATAATGCTGATGTGGCCCACGGTGATGATGAGTTTCACACCCCTGAACTGTTTAGGTGGTTGGGATGCGTTATATGGGAAGGCATACTATTTCATCACTATCACATGTACATTACAGTACAGTGAAATCCTTTCCTCGTATAATCCAGCTTGTTGGAAACCTGGGGTCAGAGCCATGATACGGTGCCCCCGGAGCACCATATTAAGGCCCAGGGAGCACAGAGGGTTAAGAGCCTTGCTCAAGGACCCAATGGTGGCAGCTTGGCGATTTTGGGGCTCGAACCTCCGACCTTCCGATCAGAGAATTAGTGAGCATTAGTGAGCATTAGTGATTAGTGAGCATTAGTGAGCATTAGTGAGCATTAGTGAGCATTTATGAGCATTGTGAGTATTAGTGAGCATTAGTTAGCATCGGTGAGGATTTTTGAGTATTGTGAGCATTGTGAGCATCGTGAGCATTAGTGAGCATTGTGAGCATTAGTGAACATTAATGATCATTGTGAACATCAGTGAGCATTAGTGAGCATTGTGAACATTGTGAGCATTAGTGAGCATTAGTGAGCATTGTGAGCATTAGTGAGCATTGTGAGCATTAGTGAGCATTGTGAGCATTGTGAGCATTAGTGAGCATTAGTGAGCATTAGTGAGCATTGTGAGCATTAGTGAGCATTAGTGAGCATTGTGAGCATTAGTGAGCATTAGTGATTATTGTGAGCATTAGTGAGCATTAGTGAGCATTGTGAGCATTAGTGAGCATTAGTGAGCATTAGTGATTATTGTGAGCATTAGTGAGCATTAGTGAGCATTAGTGAGCATTAGTGAGCATTAGTGAGCATTGTGAGCATTAGTGAGCATTGTGAGCATTAGTGAGCATTAGTGAGCATTGTGAGCATTGTGAGCATTAGTGAGCATTGTGAGCATTAGTGAGCATTAGTGAGCATTAGTGATTATTGTGAGCATTAGTGAGCATTAGTGATTATTGTGAGAGCATGTGAGCATTAGTGAGCATTAGTGAGCATTAGTGCTTATTGTGAGCATTAGTGAGCATTGTGAGCATTGTGAGCATTGTGAGCATTGTGAGCATTAGTGAGCATTGTGATCATTAGTGAGCATTAGTGAGCATTGTGAGCATTAGTGAGCATTGTGATCATTAGGGAGCATTAGTGAGCATTGTGAGCATTAGTAGTCCAGCGCCTTAACCACTGAGCACCACCCCTCCCAATCTTTGTATATCCCAGTTTGTTTGGAAGCTGCGGTGAGAATGCCATGATACAACACCCCTGGAGCACAGAGGGTTAAGAGCCTAGCTCAAGTACCCAATGGTGGCAACTTGGTGATTTTTGGAGCTCGAACCCCCGACCATCTGATCAGTAGCCTAGCATCTTAACCACTGAGCTACCCCCCTTCGTACATATAAGCTTGTTTGGAAGCTGGAGTCAGAATGCAGGGTCGGCCTGCAGGCTTAAGGACCTTGCTCAAGGACCCAATGGTGGCAGCTTGATGATACCGCGGCTCAAACCCCCGACCTTCCAATCAGTAGTCCAGCGCCTGAACCACAGAGCACCACCCCTCCCAATATTCCTATATCCTAGCTTGTTTGGAAGCTAGGGTCAGAATGCAGGGCCAGCCATGATACAGCGCCCCCCGGAGCACATAGAGGGTTTGTTAAAAGCCTTGCTCAAGGACCCAGTGGTGGCATCTTGGTGATATCAGGGCTCGAACCCCCGACCTTCTGATTAGTAGCCCAGCACCTTAACCACTGAGCTACACCCCTCACAATCTTCACATATCCCGGCTTGTTTGGAAGATGGGGTTAGCCGTTATACGGCACCCCCGGAGCACACAGGGTTAAGGGCTTTGCTCAAGGACCCAATGGTGGCAGCTTGGCGATACAATGATGGCAGCTTGGCCACAAACCGTCCACTGAGCTAGACCCCTCCTAATCTTCGTATATCCTAGCTTGTTTGGAAGCTGTGGTCAGAATACCTTGCTCAAGGACCTAATGATGGCAGATTGGCGATATTGGGGCTCGAACCGCCAACCTACTGATCGGTAGTCCAGCACCTTTACCAATGAGCTACCCCCCTTCATATATATCAGCTTGTTTGGAAGCTGGAGTCAGCCTGGAGGCTTGATGACCTTGCTCAAGGACCAAAGGGTGGCAGTTTGGTGATACCGTGGCTCGAACCCCCGACCTTCCGATCAATAGTCCAGCGCCTTCAACCACTGAATTACAACCCTACCAATCTTCGTAAATGCCAGTTTGTTTGGAACTTAGGTTAGCCATGATACAGCACAGAGGGTTAAGGGCCTTGCTCAAGGACCCAAATGGTGGCAACTTGGTGATTTTGGGGTCTCGAACCCCTGACCTTCCAATCAGTAGTCAAACACCTTAAACAACGGAGCTACACCCATCCCAATCTTCGTCTATCCTAGCTTGTGAGAATAGCGGTGAGAATGCAGGGTCACCCTGGAGCACATAGGGTTAAGGACCCAATGGTGGCAGCTTGGAGATACCGGATCTTAAGACACCAACGTTCCACTGAGTTACACCCCTACCCCAACATATAAGTCGAATATATATATATTTACATTTACATTTGCAGTATTTGGCAGACGCTCTTATCCAGAGCGACTTACAACTAAGCAATTGAGGGTTAAGGGCCTTGCTCAAGGGCCCACTAGTGGCAGCTTGGTGGTGGTGGGGTTTGAACCCGTGATCTTCCGGTCCAGAGTCCAACACCTTAACCACTGGGCTACACCACCTCCCATATATATATATATATATATATACAGTATATATATAGATATATATATATATATATATATATATATATATATATATATATATATATATATATATATATATATATATATATATATATATATGTGTGTGTGTGTGTGTGGAGTTTGCATGTTCTCCCCGTGCCTCAAGGAGGTTTTTCTCTGGGTTCTCCGGTTTCCTCCCGGTCCAAAAACATGCACAGTAGGTTGATTGGCACCTTGGAAAAATTGCCCCTAGTGTATGAATGTGTGTGTGAATGTGTGTGTGTGTGTGACCCAAGTGAACATCGGATATAAAGCGGTTTAGAAGGGATAAGATAGATGAATGAATGATATATATATATATATATATATATATATATATATATATATATAGATATATATATATATATATATATATATATATATATATATATATATTATTCGGATGTATTCGGACATGTTAGAAAAGAGAAGGAGACTCTCGAAGCTCGCAATGATTTTCTGCCACCACTGGTCTTTCGCTATCTAATCAGACTCCTTTGGTCTCAGAAACATATTACAAAGGACTTTTCTTCTCTTTTTCAATTTACCGAATGTACCATTTGCTTTCTCGGGACAAAAAAATGAAGATAAAGCGGCGTGCGACGCGTTGCTCCTCTGTCGCTCCGCGCATTACGCAATTTTCCTTTCTTTCCCTGAAATCCGGCCACTGCTGAAAGGTCAGGCTCGCGGGTAGCCACCTCACACCTGCCGTCTTTCACTCTGACCTAAAAGTACCAGTCCACATTCTTCTCTCGCCCTCAAGCAACATTCTTGATTTTCCAATGCTGTTCTTTCTCTCTCTCTCTCTCTCTCTCTCTCTCTCTCTCTGTCCTTCCATTCAAATGACTTTTATTCGTCCTGTTCCAGCTCCATCTGCTCAGTGCTGGCTGAGCCGTGAAGCCAGCGGCTAATTAAGCTATTATTTAGCCACGCAGTCCATTATATTCCTCTATTCTGCCGTTTTCTTTTATTCATTTTTCGTTTTTTTTTACGACGCGGAAAATATTACCTGGAGAGAAACAGATAAGAGCCTGACGCCGCCGTGCCCGGCTTTGGCTCCACTCTCATTGTTGTGTCTGTTTTTATTTTAGCACGGACTGTGAAATTTTTTTTTTCCGCGCCGATCCATTCGAGTCTTTTATGTAATCCTCCTTTCACAGGACTCGAGAGCCTAAAATTAATGTTTGCACTCGTCCGCTGCTTGTTTTCCACCCGAGCTGAACAATGGGATTTCTGTTCTGCTGCTGGAATTCACACAGCTGCTCTGTTTCTCTGTTTGTTTTCTCTTTTCTTCTTCTTCTTCTTTTTTTTTCTCCCTCTAACACTGACGCTTATTGTTCGTGCGACGTCCCGGATAGTTCCCCGTGTTGTCGGTGGCGGCGTCTTCGCAGATACAATCGTCCTACAAATGTGAGTGGACATCGCAGCAGAGAGGCTATTTTTAGTTGTTTGGTCGGTGCTGCTGTGGAGGTTTCAGGAGGCCAGGAGGGCGATCTGCACATCCAAGGTCCTGTGGAATTACACTGACAGACAGGCCAGGGCATCAGTGCTGGCATCCTCAGGGGAAAACGAAGACAAATAAATGTATTACTGTAAATTAAATAGAAATAAATAAAGATAAGATAAGATAAGATAAGATAATAAGGTTACGTTCCAAGAGCACCCATTAGTGAACATTAGTGAGTATTGTGAGCATTAGTGAGTATTAGTGGGTATTGTGAGTATTA
>JACRUU010000003.1:2037710-2055210 GCA_030449085.1 Kryptopterus vitreolus
TGTCACTGTCCTCCTCCCAAGTCTGATCGCTTCACTCCAAACCTCTGTGTTTTCTTTTACCTACATCCTCACACACTAGCGCTCTCTCGCTCTCTCTTTATATATATATATATAGATATATATATATATATATATCCTATATATATATATATATATATATATATATATATATATATATATATATATATATATATATATATATATATATATATATATATATATATATACATTCATGCACTAGGGACAATTTTCTAATTTTGAATGTCTTTGGACCGGGAGGGAAACCGGAGAACCCGGAGAAAAAGAAAAAAAAACCCCTGAGACACGGGGAGAACATGCAAACTCCACACACACATGGCCGAGACGGGAATCAAACCCGGACCCTGGAGGTGTGAGGCGAACGTGCTAATATCATATATATATATATATATATATATATATATATATATATATATATATATATATATATATATATATATATATAGTAATATTTAATTGCAATTAATCGCACAATTCTAATGTTTTGTAAATCAATTTTTATGTTTTTATGTTTCTAATACTATAATTAACTGTAACAGATGTATTATAATTATATACATTTCTCTCAAAATCTCTCCACTTTAATGAAATTATTGACTATTTAATATTTATTTTACTCTGGAAATGATTATTTTAATATTAATTTCTTGTTTATTACAATGTTATTTGTTTAGTGTTGGTTTGAAGTGTAAAATATGGGACGTGGCTCCTTTAAGAATTGTGTTCCGGTTCCGGTTGCTTTTCCATATAAACTGGTGATACGGTGTTTAGGTTATACGGAAGCGCTTTATTGCGTTCAGTAAAAATGCGCTTTATTGCGTAATACGGATTTGGGAATGCGATGCGCCTTGCGTAAGGTTCCATACTGTAATATACGCTAATATAGTGAGGAGATCGTACCTGTTGTGAATGCGCAGCTAGTGTGTATATACATATATATATATATATATATATATATATATATATATATATATTTTTTTTTTCCCTTGTTGCTGGTCGAAAAAGTCTTTTGCAACAGCTTTTATGAATCGCACCTCCTCGCATCTCGCACTTCCAAGTCCGGAGGTGTCCTTTTGTGTGTGTGTGTGTATGTGTGTGTGTGTGTGTGTGTGTGTGTGTGTGTGTGTGTGTGTGGTGAAATGTATTCTTAAGATCTCATAGACTCGTTTCTTTCTTTACATAGTTTTCTAATTATGCAGCGAAAAATAAGGCGGTCAGTGGTTCGTGATCAGAGTGTGTGGTTTATTTCAGCCCACACACACTCACACACACACACACACACACACACACACACACACACCCACACACACACACACACCCACACACACACACACACACATAGTCACAGTGGTGTCTTTGAAGATGGATGAGCCTGTCCGGTTTAATGGAACTGCATTGACCGGTCAGCAGCCCTTTTCAAACGTAGCTCAGCTCACGTGGAGCCTCGCCTCGCACCGGCAAGCTACATGAATGAGGGATCCCAGCATGCATCAGAACGCCGGTGCTTTTTTAACCCGTGCAGTAAACAAACCCCGCTCACTGCTGGACTTTCCAACAGAACACATCTAAAGACCTGCAGAGAGACATCACCTCTGTGGTAACTCTTAAATAACAGCCTGGACTGTTACTCGCTTGGCCTTTGGAAATAGAAGGGGGGGGGGGTGGAAAGCGATGAATGCACCTGCCTTGACCAGAGCAGTGCTATGGATTTCTTTATTGCCGCTATTATTCCTGCTCCTCTCGACTGCGACACGGAGGAGGCTGTCCGGATCAATACGGGGCCCGGGTTAAGCCTTTGTGCTGCCTCTATAACCATCGCACACATTGCCGTCCACACGTCTGGTAACCAGAAGAATATCAATTCTCTATCCGCGATCCTCCAGGATCAAACCAGGACCTGCGGGAATGCAGTCTGGCTTTCTATTCCGCCTGAATCTTTTAAAATACCACCTTCAGCCCAAGGCATGAGAATCCGTCTAGAACTGTATTGTTTAGATGAAGGATCAAACAATATGATAAATAATGTAAACATTTTGCCCATTCGATGTATGAGAGAGCGAAGACCTTTCAGGAAGACACGAATATTTACAATCTACTTATTAATCATGGATGTGACATGGATGGGTGGCTTAGCACGGGTTGGGTTAGCACGTTCGCCTCACACCGCCAGGGTTGGGGTTCGATTCCCGTCTCGGCCATGTGTGTGTGGAGTTTGCATGTTCTCCCCGTGCCTCGGGGGGGTTTTCTCCGGGTTCTCCGGTTTCCTCCCGGTCCAAAAACATGCACGGTAGGTTGATTGGCACCTTGGAAAATTGTCCCTAATATATGAATGTGTGTGCGATGGGTTGGCATTGGGTTGGTATCCTGCCTTGATGCTAATAGACACCTGAAATAGGCACAGACTCCCTGTGACCCGAGGGAAGATCGGATAAAGCGGTACACACTGGTGCTTGAACTCTTGGTATATATATATATATATATATATATATATATATATATATATATACTATATATATATATATATATATATATATATATATATATATATATATATACCGCGACCCGGTCCCGGATAAGCGGAGGAAGATGGATGGATGGATGGATGGATGGCTATATGCTATATATATCTATATATATATACTATATATATATATCCTATATATATATATATATATATATATATAGTGTTGGGGAGTAACTAGTTACATGTAACAGCATTATGTAATTTCATTACAAAATAAATGTAACAGTAATTTGTTACCATTACTGAGAAAAAACGTGTAATTAAATGACAGTTACTTATGCAAATGTTAAAGATTACAAATAGAGTTACATCTGAGCAATTTCATGTCAAATCAGTGCTTTTGACGACGGCATAACCAGTTTATATGCAAAGCAACCAAAACCGGAACATAATTCTTAAAGGGGCCACGTACCGTATTTAACAATTAAAACAACCTCTAAAAAAAAATGAAATAAGAAATGAATGAATGAACAAAAGAATGAATAATCAAAGAATCATTTACGGAGTACAATAAATATACAATAATAATATATAACAATAACACTATATATAACATATATGCAACAACAATAATAACCATTAAACGTGTGGCACTCATGCGATTAATTGTGATTAAAGAGTTTCATCTTGAATATTTGACATAAGAACCTTTTGAATAATATTTGAATATTTTCATTTTAATAGAGAAGACGCCGTCACCACCGTCCTCCTCATGTCCTCGGGTATCTCCTTTTCTTCTTTGACTCCTTTGCACTGCAGTGGTTTGGGTGGTTTCCTCTCTTTTTAGGCAACCTAAGGATGTCTAATTGACTTTGTCTGTTTAACTGATTAAATAAGCACTCGGATGTTTTTCATCAGAATCTGTTACCCACTTGATGGGGCACGGTGTCTTATTGGTTAGCACGTTCGCCTCACACCGGCAGGGTCCAGGTTCGATTCCCGTCTCGGCCATGTGTGTGTGTGTGTGTGCATGTTCTCTTCGTGCCTCAGGGGGTTTTTCTCCGTGTTCTCCGGTTTCCACCCCGGTCCAAAAACATGCACGGTAGGTTGATTGGCACCTTGGAAAATTATCCCTAGTGTATGAATGTGTGTGTGTGTGTGTGTGTCCTGTGATGGGTTGGCATTCCATCCAGGGTGTATCCTGCCTTAATGCCCATAGACGCCTGAGATAGGCACAGACTCCCCGTGACCCGAGGGAAGATCGGATAAAGCGCTAGAAGATGAATGAATGAATGAATGTTACCTACTTGACTTTACCAAGTGCCTTTCAGGCTTCAATATGAGTCTTGGTACCTTTGATTTTGGTTTTTACTGTTAAACACCCTTATTTTTAACATGACCTTGCCATGTGTCAGCGCTTCTTTTATATGTATCTTATAGTGAATTCATGTGAAATGCAGACACTGAAGTGTACAATTTAATTTACTGCCGTTCTAAATATCAGCCGTCATCAATGAATAATCACATTCTATATGGCTTTATAAAGCGCTTTAATTAAGGTTGCAATATGACTGGAGACGTCTGGAATGTAACGGCTGTGTCAGAGGTCAACCTGAAAATCGTACTGCAAATCTTATTCCAGGTTACGACGGCGTCAGTGAAAGTGGTCGAGTGTCTGAATTGAACAGTACTTCAGTATTTTATTCGTAATTACCTAAGGCTCAACGATGCATTCGTTTTCTCCGCATATCCCGTGTCCTTCCTCTGCACATGTTTACACCAATCTAGTGACAAAAATTAAGAAAAAAAAAAAAAAAAAAAATATATATATATATATATATATATATATATATATATATATATATATATATATATATATATATGGTGGCTTAGTGTTTAGCACATTCGCCTCACACCGCCAGGGTCCGGGTTCGATTCCCGTCTCGGCCATGTGTGTGTGTGGAGTTTGCATGTTCTCCCCGTGCCTCAGGGGGTTTTTCTCCAGGTTCTCCGGTTTCCTCCTCGGTCCAAAAACATGCACGGTAGGTTGATTGGCACCTTGGAAAATTGTTCCTAGTGTATGAATGTGTGTGTGAATGTGTGTGTGTGTGTGTGTGTGTGTGTGTCCTGTGATGGGTTGGCATTCCATCCAGGGTGTATCCTGCCTTAATGCCCATAGACGCCTGAGATAGGCACAGACTCCCCGTGACCCGAGGGAAGATCGGATAAAGCGGTAGAAGATGAATGAATGAATTGATGAATATGAATATATATATATGTGTATATAATGTATATAATCATCTATGAGTAGCCAAAAAACATTGAATTATTGTATGTGCAAAAGTAAATGAAGCCTCTTATTTCACAGTATGTGGCACCTCCTTTAGTGTCGCCATTACTTAAACCAGACGTCTTCTGTAACCACTCAGCAGTCTCTCACATCTCCCTTTGGGGATTTTTTCGTTCCCACAGCTGATTAAGACAGGTTGCGGCTTCAGGTCTAGCCATAACATTTCGATTGGATTGAGATCTGGACTCTGACTCGGCCAATCAAGAGTGTGAAACGTCTTTCTTTTCAGCCATTCCTTGGTGGATTTGCTTAAATGCTTAAGGTTCAATGTCTTGTTGCCTGAAGAAAACCCGACCTACCGGTGATCGCAGGTGATTCATCTCCTGGTCAGGATCTCAGCATAACTCTCCACAACTCCCTACGTTCTCCCTCCACCACTGCTCACAAGCTCGGGGTAACTATGGACCATCAATTATCTTTCTCTTCTCATATTGCGGACGCTACTCGCTCTTGTCGAACACCTTCTCTACAACATCAGAAGGATTCCACCGTTTCTATCCATACAGGCTGCTCAGGTCCTACTGTAACTGTCTGCTGGCTATTCACTCTCCGCTCATAGGAGGTCAGGAGTGGATCGCGATTACTCCGGAATATCTCCCGAACCCCACACCTGTTTGGAATTTCGGGAAATCCGCAACATTCCGTCCCCATAGAGAATGAATGGGAAAATTTGACATATCAGCTCGTAGGTGAGATGGAGCAGGTCACGAACATATAAGTGCTGCATAGAGTCACATGACACAAACGTGAAAAATCTGAAAAACGGCAAAACTCGGACACAGGGTCATGTGACATGTCTAAACGCTCTACACATCGACGGGAGTCAGGCGCTGGATAATTTGATGATGTCACATGCGTCACTGGCCCCGCCCCCTCCCGACAAAACGTCCAAATTTGGTGTTTTTGGTGTGTAAACACTCGTCTCTCCGAACGAGTTATCATTTCGAAGTCATGGCTAAATATTAAACGGACCAGGCTATTAGGGGTCGCGCCCGGAGCTGCGATTTGGATCGGCAAGCATCATTCACGTTTTCTTCTGGAAATGTCCCATGCCTAGTTTCAACTTTCATATCAGCCGTGATCAATGAATAATCACATTCTATATGGCTTTAATTAAGGTTGCAATATGACTGGAGACGTCTGGAATGTAACGGCTGTGTCAGAGGTCAACCTGAAAATCGTACTGCAAATCTTATTCCAGGTTACGACGGCGTCAGTGAAAGTGGTCGAGTGTCTGAATTGAACAGTACTTCAGTATTTTATTCGTAATTACCTAAGGCTCAACGATGCATTCGTTTTCTCCGCATATCCCGCGTCCTTCCTCTGCACATGTTTACACCAATCTAGTGACAAAAATTAAGAAAAAAAAATACATATATATATATATATATATATATATATATATATATATATATATATATATATATATGGTGGCTTAGTGTTTAGCACATTCGCCTCACACCACCAGGGTCCGGGTTCGATTTCCGTCTCGGCCATGTGTGTGTGGAGTTTGCATGTTCTCCCCGTGCCTCAGGGGGTTTTTTCTCCGGGTTCTCCGGTTTCCTCCCGGTCCAAAAAACATGCACAGTAGGTTGATTGTCACCTTGGAAAATTGTCCCTAGTGTATGAATGTGTGTGTGAGTGAATGTGTGCCCTGCGATGGGTTGGCATTCCATCCAGGGTGTATCCTGCATTAATGCCCATAGACGCCTGAGATAGGCACAGACTCCCAGTGACCCGAGGGAAGATCGGATATAGAAGATGAAGGAATGAATGAATGTGTTTCACCTGAATCCAATTCTGTTTTTAACATGGAGAGAGGGCGGGGAAAAGACGAATAAACGTTCAATAGCCATACGGAACTTATTGGTGGCGATTTAAAGCTTTTATAAAGCCGCGAACCCTCGCCGAGCGCCGCGAGTCCAATTAAAAGTCATCATTATCGGTGTGAGAGGTCTGCACCCTGAGTGTGTTCTGAAGAGAGAGAGAGAGAGAGAGAGAGTGGGGGGGGGGGGGAGTCACATTTTTTTTCAAAAAAAAAGTGAGAATATTTGCACATTTCTTTCCTCAGTCTTAGCCTTGGAGCGTTTACTGTATGTGCGAGCGATAAGGAATGTGCATGCGAATGTTATCCCATTCAGTAACAATGATGATTTCCATCGAGCTTTCGCGCACATTCGGGCTTTTTAATTAGCTGGTAATGTCTTGCGGGTGTGCGAGTGTGTGTGTGTGTGTGTGTGTGTGTGTGTGTGTGTGTGGCGTTTTTGAAAAAGCATTCGATGTTATCTCTAGTTTGATTAAAAGTTAACGCCCTCCGCGGCTCGTACACTCACGCAATCCGCTTCCCGAACGGAAAAGAAAGAGGCGTCGTTAACATCGTCTCGTCTCGTCTCGTCTCCACATGCTCCAAAGATGAGCGCCGGGCCCTCGAGTTCTAACCAGACGTTTCTGGAGGTTTCCCGGCATTGTATTCTGTTACATAGCAGATAAAAACCTCTCGTTTTCCCTTCGGATTTTCAACTCCAGAACCAGAAGCTGATTTTCTTCGCCACTTTAAATGTAATTAACATGGATCGAATCCAGGGGACGGATTTATGAGTGGATCACATGTGTGTTGGATCTCCTCCAGTGGAAAGGCTGGTCGAGGTTGTGGAGGACGATGATGATCCTTTACCTCCGATATGGCTTGGCCTCTGACATGTACTTTGTAGTACCCTTTCAAGCACAAGTGTGTGTGTGTGTGTGTGTGTGTGTAATGTATTCAAATTTTACCTGGTCACTGTCATATTCAGATGCTTATTGGAACAATCTGGAAGCCCCGCCCCCTTTCCTCATATGGGCTGGAGATGTGGAGGCTCGGTTACATGGAGGAAAAATCCATCCGGTGTGTGACGCGTCGTTATGCTCTCTCTATGGTTATAGGATTGTTCCTTTCACACACCCCCCACCCCCCCCCACCCCCCCCCCCATCCCCCCCCCCCCCCCCCTCAATGATTCAATCGTGCATCATCAGTTAACGAGCGACTTAACGAGTTTTGATGAGTCGGCACATTATATAATTATGAAAATGTATTAAAGTAGCCGTTATTACAGCTTGTTTTAGTGTCGGATGGTGTAAACATCGTATTAATATTAGGGCTGTCAAAGTTAATAACGCATTAATGCATAGTTACTCACTATGTTAGCGTATTACCGGTTTATATGGAAAGCAACCAAAACCGGAACATAATTCTTATCGTATGTATCATCACAAACCATATTCAACAATTAAAACACACACTTTCTATGTGCGTTTGTTTTTAATTGTTAAATATGGTACGTGGCTGCTTTAAGAATTATGTTCCAGTTTCGGTTGCTTTCCATATAAACTGGTGATTTCAAATTCAAATTGCATTCGTCACACAAACGTGTGTACGGCCTGCTGTGAAATGCTTATTATGACCGTCCAACATGTAAACATGAAAACAGACATTTTATAATAAATAAATAGAAAAAAAAATTAAAAATGTAAAAAAAATGAACTATGAATGACGTAAAAAATAAAGATTAAAAAATACATTGAAATGAGCAAGAAATGAATATTAAAAAAACGCTTTCCGATTTGAAATTTTGAGATTTGGAGTGAAATTTATATAATTGTTTATATAAAACGTTTATCATATTTTTATATATGTTCTCAGAACCTGTCTGTGTTTGTATAAATACAGACTATACATTATTGCGGTAAGCGGGGCAAACCTTTTGGCTCAGGGGCCACCTGGACTTTTTTGGGTTGGACCATCACCATATACATACATATAAAAACATATATATATATATATATATATATATATATATATATATATATAATATAATACAAGGCATTAATGTTAATACTCAAATGTATCGCCGTGCCTAATGCGCCACCTGGTGGAACGTCAGGTAATTACAGGACAAGGTCAGATGAATGCAGTCATAATTATGATAGGATTTGATTTGGACTATTCTGTACCGATTTCAATTTTTGGGATGAATGTGAATACTGATTCCATTAAAGGCCTCCATCAGATCCAGAGAACCATCATTCCAGAAGCCGAGGTCGTTATGAGCGCCAATGGAGACTAAGTGTGTAATAAGCGGTTCATAAAGCATGTTATATTTTGTCCACATTGTGTAAATAAGGTTCCTGATTAAGACCCATTGGAAAATAGTTTCAAATAAACATCCAGGGTGAAGAAACAAGCGACCAGCGTTTCCTTTCGGCTAATACAGTGGTGGGTTTAGGTGCGTATTAGGCAGATTAATCAGTCCACTTAGAGTTAAGCGTCCTTATAAACGTTTACATCTTTTACATATCTGCCGACATTCCCTCGTTAAAATCCCGATAGCAGGACGAACGCGGATCCCGAGATCCCGGCGACGAGCTCATCACAGAACCTCTCTTTAGTCCCACTGCAATATTAATGATACCCAAGAAAAACGAAAGCTTCTCCCACCCCAGTCGGAGAAGGGAAACGGGACGGGACGGACGACGAGGCAGCAAATCACGAAAGGGGAAGAAAAAAATATCGCGTCGCGGCTTTTTATCACGCGCTGTCACAGAGTTGCCTTTGGCACGCAGAACCTTTCGCCATTTTTTTTCTTTTTTTTTTTCTCCTCCATAACAGTTTATTTGCCACTTCCTTCGTCTCTGCTAGACCTGCTAAACATCAACGGGCGTGATTTATGGGTTCATTTGAACGAGCGCTCAGACGACGGGGAGAGGGAGTGAGCGAGAAATCGAGAGAGTAATAGACAGAGAGAAATAGAGTGCTGAGGAGGCAGATAGATAGAGAGACGGATGGAGAGACAGAAGAAGACGAAGAGGCATGGGGCGTCGGACAGGGGAGACGGATTCCTTCACATCCAACGCACTCCTTTCTTACGAGCGTTCTTAAGGCACACATAGGCGTATAGTCAATGCGTATTTAATCGCGATTAATCGAGAGTTCACTTCATGAATAATCGCATATGTTATAAAATCGCTTCCTTTAATAAAAACATCAATTATTTATTATTGATATTTACTATTATTTATTATATTATTTATTAATATTCATTTCTTGCTTTGTGCCTGGTTTAATTGTTAAATATGGTACGTGGCTCCTTTAAGAATTATGTTCCCGTTCTGGTTGCTTTGCATATAAACTGGTGGTTTCAGATTCATATTTTATTGGTCACACACTCGTGTACGATGTGCTGTGAAATGCTTATTATCACCGTCCAACATGTAAACGTGAAAAAAGAAAATAGACATTTATAATAAATAAATAGAAAAATAAAAATAGTGTGTACAAAAAATAAAAAGATAAAAATATAATGAATGCTATGCGTGTCAGATAAAGTGAATGCTAAAGTGAAATTACATACGATAATATAGTGAGTATCTGTTGTGAATGTGAATTTAGGAAGCCTGAGTGAATGCACGTTGCTGGGTGTTTTTTTTTTTTGTTTGTTTTTTTTAATAAAAGGTATTATATTATCTTTTATCTTCTTTATCTTTATCTGTTATATCCCATCCTTTGTGCTAATCACGCGTTAATAAAATCAGCGTCGTCAAAATTGAAAGGCCAGTGAAGAGCCGTTTGGGAGCCGTGAGAGTCGCTCTTCTAAGTGAGTCGAATCAAATGAGTCGAATCTTTTGAATCTTTTCCTATCGCTATTGGATTCCACTTCTGTCAGCCCCGAAACATCAGGCACATCACTGCCCCACCTTAACGCAGTGCTTCTCAATTATCTGTTACCCCCACCTTGTCATAATACTCTGACAATGAGAGCACCACTGACACCTACTGTAGTGGATGTGCAATTATACTTCATTCTAGTAATAAAGCATATTCCCCAGGCTCACATGCACCCCCCCCAGCATTGCAACCCCATAATTTGAGAACCACTGCCTTAATGGGAGATATTTGTGTTCTTGGAGTGAAAGGAAAAGGAAACTGCAGTTGTATCTCATCCACCTCGTTGTTGTCGTGTTGTGATGCTTTCAATAAATAACACAGTGTATGTTGAATGCATTTTCCTCCGGAGAATCCCGGACGTGTCTCCACGGACCGTTTCCGAACCTTTTAATCAGGTGGTCTGCTAAATGAACGAGAGGCGAAATGGCGGACTATAAAAAGCAGCACGCTTTCATCTCTCGTGTTAGCGCATCGCCGTTATCCATTAGCCTCGAGGCAGAGAGCTCTACTATTTAGCGCAATTACCCAACGCTCGCACTGATTGTATATGCTCCAGCGATGACGCAGTCGATTAGCAGAAGACGCCTGCATTTATTTATTTATTTTATTTTATTTTATTTTATTTATTTTATTATGCATAATACAATACAGCAGATATTGGTAAAGGGTTAAATAGAGACACGAAGCTGCAGGATCCTAAAGTGCTATTTCAGTGGTTAATATTTAAATATTAAATTAAATACTCAACAACAAACAATGAGCAAAAAAATGATAAAGAACATTATAGCCATAATAAATTGTTAATAAATTCATAATGATTTATTACCAAGTGTGAACAGGGTTCAAATAATAAATAATATATATATATATATATATATATATATATATATATATATATATATATATATATATATATATATATATATATATTCATACATAAATAATAGTAGCTTTAATACTAGCTCCTCAACCACATTGTATGAAATCAGTAGGATGGTGGCAGCTTAATGGTTAAAGGCACTTGACTGGAAGGTCACAGGTTCAAATCTCGCCGCTAGCACCATCTACGCCCTCAACACTCAACTGCTCCGGATAAGTGCTGTAAATAAACATTCATTCATTCATTCATTCATTCATTCATCTTCTACCGCTTTGTCCGATCTTCCCTCGGGTCACGGGAAGTCTGTGTCTATCTCAGGCGTCTATGGGCATTAAGGCAGGATACACCCTGGATGGAATGCCAACCCATCACAGGACACACACACACACACACACACACACCACACACACACACACACTCACATTCACACACACATTCACACACTAGGGACAATTTTCCAAGGTGCCAATCAACCTACCGTGCATGTTTTTGGACCGGGAGGAAACCCGGAGAACCTGGAGAAAAACCCCCTGAGGCACGGGGAAAACATGCACAAACTCCACACATACATGGCCGAGACGGGAATCGAACCCGGACCCTGGCGGTGTGAGGCGAACATGCTAACCATATATATATATATAACTTTGTACATGCACTAAGCTGTCCAATCAGAGGTGAGCACACTTTGTTTAAACGTTTTGATTGGCTCTTGGTAATATCCATTTATCTCCAACCTACAAGTCACCCTTTTGAAAAGGAATAAATGATGGAAGAAACTCTTTCTTTTACTCCGTCTTTAACTTTATTTGTGCCTATATGTTTTGAATTATTTGAAAAGAAGGTTTTGGGCCAATTGTAATATATGTAATATCATTATCGATGTCGTATGATATATCGGTGTTTGAGTTTTTAATATCATTCTATTAATAGATCGGTGTGTTAAGGGTCTTTTTTAAGCTGAGTTGATTAAACCATGAGCCTTTTGGCAAAAAATGATAAAGAACATTATAGCCGTAATATATTTGTAATAAATTTACAATAATTTTTTACCAAGATGTAATAAATTGCTTTAGGTCTAAAAGGTCTAAAGGCAGCATTTGAGTCATATTTTGTCAGCGAGTTGGGGTGATTATGGGACCCAAATGCTGGATGCAGCAGGCAGAATTAATACAGAGTTCATTCATTCATTCATTCATTCATTCATCTTCTACCGCTTTATCCGATCTTCCCTCGGGTCACGGGGAGTCTGTGTCTATCTCAGGCGTCTATGGGCATTAAGGCAGGATACACCCTGAATGGAATGCCAACGCAGGGCACACACACACACACACACAATCACAAACACACACATTCACACACACACACACACACACACACTCACATTCACACACACATTCACACACACACACACACACACACATTCATATACTAGGGACAATTTTCCAAGGTGCCAATCAACCTACCGTGCATGTTTTTGGACCGGGAGGAAAACCGGAGAACCTGGAAAAAAAAAACCCTGAGGCACGGGAAGAACATGCAAACTCCACACACACATGGCCGAGACGGGAATCGAACCCGGACCCTGGCGGTGTGAGGCGAACATGCTAACCACCAAGCCAACGTGCCCTGTGAATACATAGTTCGAATAATAATAATAATAATAATAATAATAATAATAATAATAATAATAATAATAATAATAATAATAATAATAATAATAATAATAATAATAATAATGAGCTGTAATAGCAAGCAAGCAAATAAAACAAAAAGGGCAAGGCAAAAAAACACAGTTCATAAACAGTCCATGGTCAACAAGCAGGCAAACAAGGGAGAGAGAGAGAGAGAGAGAGAAGAGAGAGAGAAAACAATCCAAACACCAGGGAAACAGATCAGGTGGCGAGAGTTTCTCTCAGGGACACAGATATGGCGTATCAATCAGCGCGTTTCCGAATTTATTTCTCTCAAAGAAAATAAAGGCCTAGACCCATAAAACTTTTGTTATGTAAATATGTAAATGGTAAAAAAATGTTTATGCATGTGCGTGCCACGAAACCGGAGATCCTGACATATTGTACTGAGTGTATCTCCACTTTACCTACATGGTATTTTATATATATATACTATATATATATATATATATATATATATATATATATATATATATATTTACATTTACAGCATTTGGCAGACGCCCTTATCCAGAGCGACTTACAAACTGAGCAATTGAGGGGGTTAAAGGCCTTGCTCAAGGGCCCACTAGTGGCAGCTTGGTGGTTGTGGGGTTTGAACCCAAGATCTTCCGGTCCAGAGGCCAAACACCTTAACCACTGGTGCTACCACCTCTATATATATATGTATATATATATATATATATATATATCTATATTATATATAATATATATATATATATACATATATATATATATATATATATATATATATATATATATATATATACCTCATATATATATATATATCTATATATATATAGTATATATATATATATATATATATATATATATCTATATATATGTATGGATGTATGTAGGTGAGGTGGGTGGGTGGATGGATGGATAGATGCATAGGTAGATAGATAGATAGATAGATATTTGGCTAGATAGATAGATAGATAGATAGATAGATAGATAGATACAACAGATAGATCTAGTTTAGATCTAAGAAAGCATCAAAAAGTAAATAAATAAATAAAATCTGCAATATATTTCTGCAATAATTTCACAACCCTGCGATGATCCTTCTCTTTAATAGCACACACACACACACACACACACACACACACACACACACACACACATCTTTCGCTCCTCGCACGGTTATGCGACACGAGCAGAGGAATGACTCTGGCAGTGGGATTGCTTGGACGCTCCACTGGCTCTGTGGACTCCAGAAACTGGGCTGAAATGATTGTCAGTGCGGAGATTTATTGTAGGGCTGTCTCAAAAAAAAAAAGTGTCTGTGCAGCGTTTTTCTGCTTCACCCGCTCTCTGGGGCTGACGTGAATTTTTGCCAAAGTTTAGTCAGTTAAAGTTCAAGTGTGTCGACGAAATATGCTTTTTTTTCCTTTTTAACAGGGACGGGGTTAACGGTGCTGAAGGATTTCCCGTCAGATGCGCGGATATTGTACTCGGATAAAGCGTTATTTCAAAGTGAGACTTGACGGAGCGATGGAATCCGACGTGTCGGTGCTGTTAATAGCGTGGCTTCGCTTGTGTAATGCCAAACACACACTCCTACAAACACTTGTCCTTTTTTCGAAACTGATAGAATGTAAAATGCCTATTTTATCGGAGAACGCCGGACCGGAGAAATCACTTCCGCTGCTGTGGAAGTGTCCCCCTTTCCCTCCCCTATACAGAAGGACGACTCTTAGATTCCCGAAGGGGGGCGTTTTTTTATGATTGCCTGATGATTTAAATGCTGTTTTGTGGTGAAATTGTCTATTGCATCAGGGACCCGAGACATCACTCGGTCGGAAAAAGCAAATATGTTTTCACCCGCCTTCCTTTTTAACCCAGTGGACTCGGAGGTTAGATGTGAGACGGACTGGGAAAACACATCAGACCGTGATTGTCTGGGCTGAATTCTGGCAAACGTCCAAATATGATTTAAGAGAGGACTATGGGGGGGGGGCTCGTGGGTTGTAGGTTTGTGAGGAAATGGACAGGAAGGTGCTTTTCTTATTATTAAGACTTTTCCAGCCTCAAAAATTCTATCATATAGAAAGAGTGTAGCTTAGTGGTTTAAGTATTGCCAAGAGTATTAAGTATTGCCGGTATTGTCAAGATGCCACCCTTGGGTCCTTGAGCGAGGCCCTTAACCCTCTGTGCACGAGCGGCGCCCTGTCATCTCTGACCTGATATGTGATGAAAATAATTTCACGGTTCTGTAATGTATATGTAAGAACCAGGCTTGTTCCCAATCCCATGGTACCACAAAGACAGATCCATGAACATATGCTTTTAAATGGGTTGGGCTGAGGAGGTGGTAGCTTAGTGATGAAGGCATTGGCCTCTGAAAGGGAAGATCATAGGTTCTAATCCCACCACCAAGCTGCCACTAGTGGGCCCTTGAGCTTGAGAAAGGCTTGAGCTTAACCCTAAGTTGCTCAGGTGTAAGTCGCTCTGGATAAGGGTTCCCGTAAAAGTCGAAATAAGAGTAGATGTCCTACTATTGAGAGCCCTCCAGTAATACTAAACACCAAGTATGCGATGAGGCAGGGTGGGGGGTGTGTGATAAATGCGCTGGGCTACTGTTCGAACCCCGGTATTGCCAAGCTGCCACTCTAGATGCCTGGAGAAAGAGAAGAGCAGATTCAATTTGCAGTGGGAGCTTTGAAAGCACATCATCTCACTTGTTGTATAAGACGTGAGAGCTCAGTGGTTAAGACGGACAGTGGTTCAAACCCCAACACCACCACTAGGGGGCACTTGAGAAACGCCCTTAACCCTCAATTGCTCATTTGTAAGTCTCTCTGGATAACGGCGTATGCTGAATGCTGTAAATGTAATGTAATGTAATGCTATAAGGGGAATAAAGCACCTTTATTATGAAGCGGATTTCAGTCTCGCAGATGCGCCACCTACAGGACAGTACCGAGGCGTGTGGGAAGGCGCGTCGCCTCTGTTGGACCCGAAAACAGTGAGGAGTGTCCACTCTGTGTTTGTGTCCTTGGTTTCTCCTCCGTGCTCCTGAGAGCTGCATGGAGCTCAGCTATGTACATTACGGCGCATCCCTGACGCCGGGCCTGTTTGCTTTTAAAGCCCTTCGGCACTTTTGTGTTATTATGTGTAATCTAGAGCCGAGTCTAATCACACACACACACACACACAAACACACACACACATGCACACACAGACGCCCGCAGGAAGCCTGCTAGGTGTTGATGATGCAACTCGCCTGAGTATTAATGGTCTGTATGTGAATAACAGGCACACACATGTCTGACAACGAGCACCTCGGAGATGAACAAATATGAAGTCCCACGTCTTTGTGCTCCCAAACACATCCGAGTCACATGTCACGTATAATTCCGCCTATGGATCAGAGATTAAGTAATCAAAAGTCGAATAGGAATGCATGATTTTGGTGAAATGCTGGAGTAAGGAATCATAATTATTGATGATTATAGATACAAGTGCATTTTAATAAATGGTGTGATGATCTTCCCTCGGGTCACGGGGAGTCTGTGTCTATCTCAGGCGTCTATGGGCATAAGGCAGGATACACCCTGGATGGAATGCGATCACATCGTAGGGCACACACACACACTCACATTCACACACATTCACACACTAGGGACAAATTTCCAAGGTGCCAACCAACCTACCGTGCATGTTTTTGGACCGGGGAGGAAACCGGAGAACCCGGAGAAAAACCCCCTGAGGCACGGGGAGAAAATGCAAACTCCACACACACACATGGTCGAGGCGGGAATTGAACCCTGGAGGTGTGAGGCGAACGTGCTAACCACTAAACCACCGTGACCCATATATATATATATATATATATATAGATATATATATATATATAGCCTTTAATGGACATGGATTATGGATTTAAGGCTACACTCTTTTTTTGTTGCATTCTTTCTGTAGGAGTTTACTCTCCTCAGCTGTACGCATCAGACGGCAGTAAGTCACTCTAAATAAGGGCGTTTGCAAAAGCGGCATGAAAACCGACGGGCATTGTGTGTCTCTTTCTCTTGAGAAGTGATCTTGCCCAAGTGTTTCTTTTAGCACAACATTTTCTTCGCACCTATATTCTTCACCAGGTTTCACCAGGCATTAGATTATATTAACAGCATTTTCCCGATACCGTAATATAAATAATAATCCATAGTCAGGGGGCACGGTGGTTTAGTGGTTAGCAACGCATTCGCCTCACACCCTCTAGGGTCCGGGTTCGATTCCCGTCTCGGCCATGTGTGTGTGGAGTTTGCATGTTCTCCCTGTGCCTTAGGGTTTTTTTTTTTCCGGGTTCTCCGGTTTCCTCCCGGTCCCACCGGTCCAAAAACATGCACGGTAGGTTGATTGGCACCTTGG
>JACRUU010000003.1:2057710-2062710 GCA_030449085.1 Kryptopterus vitreolus
TTGTATATATATATATATATATATATATATTATATATCTATATATATATATATATATATATATATATAGCTCTAGCTTTTACTTTTTTACATTTTACTCTTTGTTTTATTTTTTTTACTGAGCAATTGAGGGTTAAGGTCCTTGTATTTTCATTATTATTATTATTATTATTCATTCATTCATTCATTCATCTTCTACCACTTTATCCGATCTTCTCGGGTCACGGGGAGTCTGTGTCTGTCTCAGGCGTCTATAGGCATTAAGGCAGGATACACCCTGGAATGCCAACCCATCACAGGACACACACACACACACACACACCGGAGGAAAACCGGAGAACCCGGAGAAAAACCCCCTGAGGCACGGGGAGAACATGCAAACTCCACACACACATGGCCGAGACGGGAATCGAACCTGGACCCTGGCGGTGTGAGGCCCATCTCGGCCATGTGTGTGTTCTCCCCGTGCCTCAGGGGGTTTTTCTCCTGGGTTCTCCGGTTTCCTCCCGGTCCAAAAAACATGCACGGTAGGTTGATTGGCACCTTGGAAAATTGTCCCTAGTGTGTGAATGTGTGTGTGTGTGTGTGTGTGTGTGTGTGATGTGTGTGTGTGTGTGTGTGTGTGCCCTGCAATAGGTTGGCATTCCATCCACGGTGTATCCTGCCTTAATGCCCATAGACGCCTGAGATAGACACAGACTCCCAAGGGAAGATCGGATAATAGCAATAGAAGATGAATGAATGAATGAATGAATATAGAATGTCTTTAGATGTGGTCTATCTAGTGGAAAATCTAGTGGAACATCTTCCCAGAAGAGTGGAAGTTATTATAACAGCATGTGGTCTTGTATATTTAATTAGCCGCTGATCATATAATCAGATTAAAGCATAATCTTCTTATGTGGTTTTCTTTAGTATTTGTATTATTAATAATATTATTAGTAGTATTATTGCTCTTTATAATTCCTGACACACTGAACCTTACAATGTTCACACTGCGTGGTGGAGGCACACTCATCACTCACTAAGCCCTAATTAGTTAATTGATGTAAAGAAATATCACTTGGATGAGACATGGGAGATCTGTTTTAGATTGCACATTAGTCCTCTCTCACTTCACTACATCCGCGCTCTAAATAAACTGACCCCCACACACACACACACACACACACACACACACACACACAGTTGCTTCATCTGTTCAATTCAACCTGATGCTGTCCACCCACACATTGCCACGAGGCCGCTGAGTCCATTATGCTCGCCCCCCCACCCCCCCCCCCTCACTTCTCATTCTTAATTGGAAATTTTACCCCTGCTGTCATTTACAGACTGCAACCGAGTAAACAACCTGAGTATTCAGATCAACAAAGCTTAAGAGCTGCCTCTGAAATGGGGAGATAAAAAATAGTGGATTCAACCTTTTTATATATATATATATATATATATATATATATATATATATATTTTTTTTTTTTTAATTAAATTTATTTATTTATTATATTTGCCAGAGCAAAAGACCAAAGACGAAAATCAATAAGTGTGTATGTGTATGTTTGTGTGTGTGTGTGTGTGTGTGTGTGTGGGCAGCCTGTTTGTGTTTAAACCATTTGCAGGTGTGGCCTCTTTCCTATCTACCACACTGCATGATCTCATACATACACACACACACACACACACACACACCACACACACACACTACTGTACACTATATGAGCAAAAGTATTGGGACATCTGAATGATCACGCGGTTCTTCTCCACAAAGCTGGAGGCAAGCATCCATCTTTGTACGCTGTCGAATTGAATTTTCCCTTGACATGAATCTTTTCCCTCATGACAATGATCCCGTGCAAAAGTATTCGCTCCCCATGGGTTGGAGTGCACATTAGCTCTACTGCTATAGAGCTCTATAAACCCTATTGAACACCTTCGGGATGAAGGCAGAACGCACCTCAGGCCTCCTGACTACATCTCACCTACCTGACTTTAATCGGAATAAATCTCGTACAAATCTCTACTAGCACACTGTACAATCTGGTGCAGAACAGAATAGAGTGGGGGTATAATTACTCTATTATAAGAGAAAAATCGTCGATCTAGTCTAACTACACGATTAGCAATGGCTTCTCGTATGCCACATGCATCCAGCTGTGGTCTTCTAGAGATTAGAAGGTGTACTAAAATGCTGCCTTAAAGCGTGCATTGACCATAAACTACATCTCCCACAATGCATGTGTCTGCGTTACCCGCAAAGTGACGGCATCCCGCCACTAGAGTGCAGTGTATCCCACATCGGTGTATAGAAAATGGACGGCACTTCGAGATATGATTCCGAGAATGATGTGAAAGCGAATCCGTGTTTGTGCTTCGAGGAGAAAAAGCGCAATGTGTTTTGTGTTATGAGGCGACGTCGCTCATCACACACTATATACCGTCTTATAGATACAACTGGCCTTTCGAGGCCCACCATAATACTGATGTGGCCCACGGTGATGATGAGTTTGACACCCGTGGTTTATGCAGTCATTTTATCAGATGCTGTTCCTAGACCAGAAGATCACAGGTTCAAATCCCACCACAATCCCCCCACCACTTGATAAGACGGGTAACCTTTTTAAGAGTTGGCACTAGTGAGCCCTTGAGTAAGGCCCTTAACCCTTCTCAGTTGTAAGTCGCTGTGGATAAGGGTGTCTGCCAAAATGTAAATGTAAATGTAATTGTCATTATGGATTAATGTAGATGCACAGTGGCTTAGTTGTTAGCACGTTCGCCTCACACCGCCAGGGTCCGGGTTCAATTCCCGTCTCGGCCATGTGTGTGTGGAGTTTGTGCATGTTCTCCCCGTGCTTCAGGGGTTTTTTCTCCGGGTTCTGTGGTTTCCTCTCGGTCCAAAAACATGCACGGTAGGTTGATTGGGACCTTGGAAAATTGTCCCTAGTGTATGAATGTGCGTGTGTGTGTGTGTTGTGTGTGTGTGTGTGTGTGTGCCCTGCGATGGGTTGGCATTCCATCCAGGGTGTATCCTGCCTTAATGCCCATAGACGCCTGAGATGAGATAGACACAGACTCCCTGTGACCCGAGGGAAGATCGGATATATAAAGGGGGTAGAAGATGAGATGAATGAATGAACTGATTTTACAATTTCACCTCGGTTTGACACAGCGAGCTTCCGTAGTTCTCCGCCTCCCACCCAACATGGCGGATGAACTCTGACGAATCCGAAGAGCTCGATTCCAAGAGGGGGCGGGTTTCATCAGTCGTGTATAGTTTGTAAAGGAAGCAGTAACGACTCATTGTTGAGTGTTGTGTGTGTGTGTGTGTGTGTGTGTGTGTGTGTGTGTGTGTGTGTGTGTGTGTGTGTGGCTCCCTGAAAAAAATCAGGGATTCAATTTATACGACGTATCGCTCTGCTCTATCTGTTACTCCAATGCAAGTCTAACAGACACGAGGAGTGTAAATTGCTTTGACGTCCCTCACTGAGATGCAGGACATAGCTGAAATAGCTGTAGCGTGTATGTCACTGCATCTGAATCGCATCTCTGTGTCTCTCACGCTTGAGCAACAGCGTCCAGGGAGGGTTTCGGGGGCTGGCGAGAGGGAGGGAGGGGGGGGTGGGTGGATAGAGGGGTGACAGATCTGGGCCAGCTTATCCACGGTTGACTCGCTGGAGGCCGGGGGTCTCGGTGTCGCTGCCTCCGTGGACCAAACCCACTTAGATGCTCTGTAATTGTTTCTAATCGCCAGGCAGCTTCAATTTCTCACAGCGATCCACCGGGGGCGCGTCAAGCAAAAGAGGCCAAGCGAGCGCGAAACGGGACAAGACTCCCCAGACGTCCGGGCCGGCCGTCATACCGGCCGACACCCTCCCTCGCTTTTTACCTTTCTATGAAAAAAATACCCCCCCCACCCCCACACACACACACAAGGGATATAGATGATACAAGCGGGTTTGCCTAACAACGCTTCGTTTCCCTTTTGTCATTTTGCGAATCCCTCAGACCAGATCGCTCAGAACTCCAAGACCATCGTGTGTCCCATGATCGACGTCATCGACCACAACCACTTTGGATACGAGGCTCAAGCCGGCGACGCCATGCGAGGTGCTTTCGATTGGGAGATGTACTACAAGCGCATTCCCATTCCTCCGGAGCTCCAGGGGCCCGACCCTAGCGACCCTTACGAGTGAGTACACGCCCGCTCTTCAATCTTATTGCTCTCATTTCAATCCACTTGGGTTTTTTAGAGCACAGAGGATCCCGACTCGCACCTGAAAACACGCCCTCGTCAGGGTCCATTCATAACAGTGGTACAGTGTAAGTCAGTAATAAGTGCTTAAACACAGAATTGTACATGAGTGTTAATGAGCTAATTACATGTTAATTTGATCATCAACCATCATCAGTTTCCTCCGTTCAATATATTGATTCAAAATGTTTCATTCTAGCACTTTATTTCTTTATTAATGAAATATTAAAACTCATATTCACTATTACATAAACCCCCAAAACTCTAATGATGTGAAGACTGTGGATCATTTTAGTGACTCGGTTCTTTGAATAAATGGATCCTTAATAAATAGATCTGTAATAAATTGATTCGTAATAAATAGATCTGTAATAAACAGATCTGTAATAAATGGATCCCTAATAAATAGATCTGTAATAAATTGATTTGTAATAAATGGATCAGTAATCAATAGATCTGTAATCAATAGATCTGTAATAAATAGATCTGTAATATATGGATCCATAATAAATGGATCTGTAAAAAAATGGATCCGTAATAAATAGATCTGTAATAAAAAGATCTGTAATAAATAGATCTGTATTAAATGGATCTGTAATCAATAGATCTGTAATAAATAGATCCGTAATAAATGGATCCGTAATAAATAGATCAGTAATAAATAGATCAGTAATAAATAGATCCGTAATAAATAGATCAGTAATAAATGGATCAGTAATAAATAGATCCGTAATAAATAGATCAGTAATAAATGG
>JACRUU010000003.1:2067710-2087710 GCA_030449085.1 Kryptopterus vitreolus
ATTCTATATGTGATGTTTTTATTTTTTTGGGAGACGACATCAAATTACAGAGAGACCCGGCGTCAATTCTACAAAGGGATCAAATCGCATCCTGTGAGGAAATCACATTTATCTGGCCAGATTATAAATAGTCCAGAAATGATTCAACCATAAGTATAAAAAAGCACGAGGGCTGTCAAAGTTAACGGCTTATTAACGCAAATCGACTTTAACGGCACTAATGTTATTAAGGCGTGTTATAACGCAGTGTTCATTTCTATGTGAGTGATCTGCTCCTTCACTCTGCGTCGTGTTGGCAAATGAACGAAACCCGAACAACAAAGAATAAATAAATAAATAAATAAATAAATAAATAAAGGTTCAGTGCATCCACTCACACTTCCTAAATTTCCCGCAATTACACCTACTAGCTGCGCATTCACAACAGGTACGATCTCCTCACTATATTATTGTATATTACCGTATGGAACCTTACGCAAGCGCATCGCATTCCCAAATCCGTATTACTGCAATAAAGCGCATTTTTACCGAACGCAATAAAGCGCTTCCGTATAACCTAAACACCGTATCACCAGTTTATATGGAAAAGCAACCGGAACACAATTCTTAAAGGAGCCACGTCCCACATTCATTCATTCATTCATCTTCTACCGCTTTATCCGATCTTCCCTCGGGTTGCTGGGAGTCTATCTCAGGCGTCTATTGGGCATTAAGGCAGGATACACCCTGGACGGAATGCCAACCCGTCGCAGGACACACACACACACACACACACACACACACTCTCACATTCACATTCATACACTAGGGACAATTTTCCAAGGTGCCAATCAACCTACCGTGCATGTTTTTGGACCGGGGGAGGAAACCGGAGAACCCGGAGAAAAAACCCCCTGAGGAGGCACAGGGAGAACATGCACAAACTCCACACACACATGGCCGAGATGGGAATCGAACGTGGACCCTGGAGGTGTGAGGCGAACGTGCTAACCACTAAACCACCGTGCCCCTTCCACATCCCATATTTTACACTTAAAACAAACACTAAACAAATAACATTGTAATTAACAAGAAATTAATTACAATTAAAAGAATCATTTCCAGAGTCAAATAAATATGAAATAATCATTAAATAATTTTACTAAAGGGAAAGATTTGGAGAGACATGTATATAATTATTACATCTGTTATGAAAAGTATACATTTATGGTACATTAAAAACGTGAGATTGTGCGATTAATCGCGATTAAATATTAGAATATTGACAGCCCTAATAAAAACATAGCAAAAATAAACATAAATAATATAAATAAATATATATTATAAATAAAATAAAAACGTGCGGACAAAAATTACGATACAGACGTCATATTTTGTCCCCTCCCTGAATTTTGCCTCAATAACGATCCCAGATGGACACAAGATCTACAGCATGGCCTACTGCGCTTTCTCTCAGTGGGATACAATTGTTCCAGATTTGTACATGCGTGAACGTGTTGGAGGCGAGATAAGAGTTTATGCTTCACGTGAGAAAACGCACCACATATAAAAATAAATAAATAAATAAATAAATAAGCAGATAAATATCACATTTACATCCAAGTTGTAGTATATTTGCACCTTGTTTTTTTTTTTCACACACACACCGTCTCTCTTTGAAACCCAGAAGGACCGAATGTAGACAAGATAAACCACTTCCTCTTTTTTCTTCCTATTCATCTTCTGAACCACGTCTCCAGCCAGGGGACCGACCTTTCCCGAGCTTCACGAATTCGTTCTTCAGGTTCCGTCTCCATCTGTCACTCTTGGCTCGCTCGTGAAGCGCTGTTAGGTCGATTAGCAGAAAATAGCGTAAAAAAAACCTGTTTCGAAGGTTTATAACGTGAAAATAAAGTGCTACGACGACGGCGAGAGAGACGGTTCTACTCCGTTCGGGACGATCAATTAAGCGGCAAGGGATTCGGCCTTTTACTAGCGGCGAAGGCTTCTGCGGTTCGCCGGCTTTCGCTCGGGAGGAGAAAAAAAAAAGGACACAGAGGGGGGAAAAAAAACACAAAATCAATAATAGCGAGTCCTATTCTTCATAGGCACAATAATGGTGGCTGAATATCTGGAGATGTTGCTCATTATAGGCCCCGAGGAGGAGAAAAAAGAAAAAAAAGGAATGTGAGCAAGAATCAGCGGGACGTAAAGGAGGTGCAAGAGGACGAGAGCGAGAGGGAGGAAAAATGGATGTCCTTACATGCGTTCCCTTTTTGTCTCACAACGGGCTGCGTGTACGGCGCAGCGTGTAGGAGCGGTTAACACACACTCGCACACACACACACACACCACACACACACACACACACACACACACAATGCTCGCGCTCGCGCACACACACACACACATGCATTTTCGATCCCTCTTTCTTTCAGAACGAACCAGTCCTGAAAAAATGTCCCACACAAACCTTTTCTCCCCGGTGCATTCACACACACACACACACACACACACACACACACACACACACACACACACACTTATTTTTTGCCATGCAGGACATTTTAGAAATAACTCCAGACATCTGACCTTTTCCTTCACCATCTCCGACCAGGACTGAGCATCTTTTTAAAAACGTCTGAGCTTCTCCCAAATCTAATCCCAGGCCATGAAACCAGCTACACAAACATCTTTTCAAAGCGATGTATATGTGTGCGTGTGTGTGTGTGGGGTGGGGGGGGGGGGGGGGGGGGGGGGGGGTGTCAGGGGATGGGGGGGGCTGTGTAGTTCAGAAGTTAAGGGGTGATCAGAAGGTCATGGGTTTTAGTTCCCAATTATCGCCATTCCACCACTCTTGGGTCCTTGCGCAAGGACCTTTCATGCTCTGTGCTCCAGGGGGCGCTGTTCCCTATGCGCTTCCGAATATGCTCTGGGATAAGATGCGAAGTTATAGAGCTCTGACCTCGACCCTATTAAATATATTGGGGATGAATTGAAAAGCATTAGGGGCACGGTGGTTTAGTGTTTAGCACGTTCTCCTCACACCGTCAGGGTCCGGGTTCGATTCCCGTCTCGGCCATGTGTGTGTGGAGTTTGCATGTTCTCCCCGTGCCTCAGGGGTTTTTTTTTTTCTCCGGGTTCTCCGGTTTTCCTCCGGTTTCCTCCCTCGGTCCAAAAACATGCACGGTAGGTAGGTTGCCACCTTGGAAAATCGTCCCTAGTGTGTGTATGTGTGTGTGTGTGTGTGTGTGTGTGTGTGTGTGTGTGTCCTGCGATGGGTTGGCATTCCATCCAGAGTGTATCCTGCCTTAATGCCCATAGACGCCTGAGATAGACACAGACTCCCCGTGACCCGAGGGAAGATCGGATAAAGCGGTAGAAGATGAATGCATGAATGAATGAATGAATGAAAAGCATTGCATTTACAGTTGGATGGGCTGAAATTTGTCCGAAACTTAATATGCGACAAATAATATAACTTTTTTTTTTTTTTGGTAAAAGTATTTCGGGAAGGAGGAGGATATCGTTCACCCAGCGTTTGAGGAAACTCATTTCTTGTACTTTTTCTCGTACCGTTTAACTCATTTTACCCAACCGGTAAAAATTTTTTAAAAATGATCAAACACTCATCAATCCACCAATCAGAGTAAAGTAAATAGTAAAGAGTGCTGTGTTTTGAACTTCTTTTGCTTGGTGCGATCTACTTATCATCAACATACATACAGTTCCGCATCAGTTCATTTTAAGAGGAATAAATGATGAAAGGAACTCCTGACTCGAACATTCCCGGCCTTATTTAATCAATTTTATTCAATTAAGAAGGGCTTGGAGTCGTAATAAATATCAGTATTTGTCATATTAATATGTGCTAAGAGTAACATTACAGTCTTTTCACATAAACTGTTGATTAAACGCGACTCCTAAAAATATATATATATAAATAAATAAAATGATAATAGGGACGGTACAGCCATAATAAATAAATCTTATTATTAGTATTTTTTTTCCTATTAGTATTTTGGATGCTTAAGTACATTTGAAGGCAAATATTCGTACAGTGTTGGGAAGGTTACTTTGGAAATGTAATAGATTACCGATTACAATGTGCGCTACTCAAAATGTAACTTTTCAATTACTATATAAAAGTAAAGTAACTGATTACATTTGATTACTTTCATTTGTCCACTAGGTGGCGCTTTAAGTTACTGTTCTAAGAAATAAAAGATTCAAACCCTCAAAAAAACAGAAAAAGATTGTCATCACGTTTCAGTTAGGAATCATGCCGTCGCCTAAAGCACCGATTTTAATGGTGATGACTTACAGCAGGGGTCTCCAAACTACGGCCCGCGGGCCGCAGTTTCTAATGTTTCTAAATTTTCAAAATATAATCGAATATGGCCCGCACATGGCGCTTGAGCTCAACTCTGTTGCACTTCTCATTTTCAACATTAGATGGAGCTAGTCACAGAAAAGGTGCCTCTCCACTAAACAAAATTAAGCGAAGAAAAATCTATCCAGACTAAAGACTATCCAGCTGGGCGAGGTGATGAACACTGTTGTAAGAACAGTCAACATAATTCGAACTAGAGGACTGTACCACAGGGAATTTCAAGCTTTCTTATCTGACGTGGATGCAGAATACAGGGATGTACTCTATCACTCGGATGTGCGCTGGCTCAGCCGCGGCTCTTTGTTGCAGCGGTTTTATTCGCTGAGATCAGAAATCGATAAGTTTTTGAAAGAGAAAGGCCGACCTCTTCATGAACTGAGTGACCCTCTGTGGCTGGCAGACTTGGCATTTTTAGTTGATCTCACTCATCATTCTGAATACACCTGAACAAAGAACCTACAAGGCAAAGAACAGCTTGTGTCACACCTGTATGCGCACATGAAAGCCTTCTGTGTAAAACTCCGCCTGTTTGAGACACAACTACGAAGCTTTAATGCTGCACACTTCCCTGCGCTGTCTGAAATCAAGTTTGCTTTTCCAAAGGCAGACCTTTCTACTAAAAAGGAGAAATATGCTTCTGTAATTACATCACAGAATTCAACCAGCGTTTTCAAGATTTTTCTGTTATTGAAAAACAGATCAAGCTGTTCTCGACTCCCTTTCTGGTGGATGCAGAAGAGGTGGAGGAGAGTCTGCAGTTAGAACTGATTGAAATGCAATGTGATGATTCTCTGAAGAGTCAACATCAGCTTCTCACCCTCCCTGATTTCTATAAGACTTTGGATCATGCCAAGTTTCCTCTGATGAGACGCCACGCAAAAAGAATGATGAGCCTGTTCGGCTCAACATACATATGTGAACAAACATTCTCTCTGTTAAATCAGAACAAAAGCAGATTGCGATCCAGAATAACTGATAGCCATCTCTGTGAGGTTCTCCGTGTCGCAACAACCAAGTTTTCTCCTGACATCCCAGCCATCCTTCAATCGAAAAAAACAGCATCACTGCTCCCATTGAGAGCAATATTCTTCACATTATATAGGTGAGTTAGAAATAAATACCGTAATCATGCGTCAATATGTCACTTCTTGTGTGTGGCCCGGGCCTTTGCCTATTTTTCTGTATTTGGCCCTCACCAAAAAAACTTTGGAGACCCCTGACTTACAGTTACAGTAACATTACAGTCTATTCACATAAACCAAGTTGATTAAACGTTAAAAAAAAGAAATAAATAAAAAGATAATAAGAACAGTACAGCCATAATAAATTAATCATAGTATTTTGGATACTTAAGTACATTTGAAGGCAAATATTTGTACAGGGTTTGAACTTTTTTTTTCTTAGAACGTTAAGTTAAAGCGCCACCTAGTGGACAAATGAAAGTAATCAAATGTAATCAGTTACTTTACTTTTATATAGTAACTGAAAAGTTTACTTCCAAAGGTTACTTTGGAAATGTAATAGATTACAGATTCATTACTCAGATTACTTGTATCTGTCCACTAGGTGGCGCTTTAAGTTAACGTTCTAAGAAAAAAAGGTTCAAACCCTCAAAAAAAGAGAAAAAAGATTGCCATCACGTTTCAGTTGGAAATCAATCCGTCGCCTAAAGCACCGATTTTACGTGAAATTGTTCAGATACAACTCTATTTGTAATCTTTAACATTTTCGCACGTAATTTAATGACACATTTTTTCTCAGTAACGGTAACGAATTACATTTATTTTGTAATTAAATTACGTATCGCTGTCACGTGTAACTAGTTACTCCCCAACACTGGCTAAGACTGTAACGTTACAGTAACATTACAGTCTTTTCACATAAATGGAGTTGATTAAACACGACTCGTAAAAAAAAATAAAATGAAATAAAAATATAATAAGAACGATTACAGCCATAATAAATAAATCATAGTATTTTGGATACTTAAGTACATTTGAAGGCAAATATTTTTACAGGGTTTGAACCTTTTTTTCCCTTAGAACAGTAACTTAAAGTGTCACCTAGTGGACAAAGGAAAGTAATCAAATGTAATTAGTTAATTTACTTTTATATAGTAAAAGAAAAGTTACACTACTTATTACATTTTGTATAGGGTACTTTGGAAATGTAATAGATTACAGATTCATTTATTAGATTACTTTCATTTGTCCACTAGGTGGCACTTTAAGTTAACGTTCTAAGAAAAAAAGGTTCAAACCCTCAAAAAAAAAAAAAGATTGTCATCACGTTTCAGTTGGAAATCATGCCGTCGCCTAAAGCACCGATTTTACGTGAGTCTGGGAAATTTGTAACATTTTCACACGTAATTTAACACCTTTTTTTCACAGTAACTATAACGAATTACTGTTACATTTGTTTTGTAACTAAATTACGTAACGCCGTAACGTGTAACTAGTTACTCCCCAACACTGGCTAAGACTGTAACGTTACAGTAACACTACAATCTTTTCACATCAACGTGCGTTGATTAAAAGCGACTCTTGTAACAAAAATGATAATAGGAACATAATAATAAATCATAGTACTTTGCACACTTTGAAGGCAACGACTTTTGTCCTTTTAACTGAAGTGAAAGTTTAAATGGAGCACTTTTACTTTAACCAGACTTTCACTCGACCACATGGTTTATTTACTTCACCCACCTCCACATCCACATCTAGGGAAAGATCATTCCAACACCTTGGTGCCAGAGCAAAAGTCTGACGTATACCTACCTCTTACCCTGAGCGACGGAGGGACCGGTGGAGTAGTGCTAGAAGATCTGACGGATAAATCATCCGGGATGACGAGTCATTCCGTTTTTTTAACGGGACTGAGTGTTAGCTGTTGAGCCATCATTCACTGCATCTCAGGCCCACCTTATCCTTATCCTTATCCTTAACCTTATCCTTATCTCTTATAATTCCACAGAGCGACTAAATGCGGTTTCAAGCACACAATTGTATAGCATTACATGAACTAGCAGATCCAAACCTATTCCATCATGGCTATGCACCTGTGTACAAGGGGGTTTGATGTACATGGGTTATTGTGGCCTGCTATAGAGCTCGGACACTATTTAACACCTTTAGGGTATGAATTGAAGGCACGGTGGTTTAGTGGTTAGTACGTTCGCCTCACACCTCCAGGGTCTGGGTTCGATTCCCATCTCGGCCATGTGTGTGTGGAGTTTACATGTTCTTCCCGTGCCTCCGGGGTTTTTTCTCCGGGTTCTCTGGTTTCCTCCTGGTCCAAAAACATGCACGGTAGGTTGATTGGCACCTTGGAAAATTGTCCCTAGTGTATGAATGTGTGTGTGTGTGTGTGTGTGTGTGTGTGTGTGTGTGTGTGTGTGTGTGTGTGTGTGTGTGTGTGAGTGCCCTGCGATGGGCTGGCATTCCATCCAGGGTGTATCCTACCTTAATGCCCATAGACACCTGAGATAGACACAAACTCCCCGTGACCCGAGGGAAGATCGGATAAAGCGCTAGAAGATGAATGAATGAATGAATGACTGACACATTTACATTACAGCACAGTGAAATTGATATCTTCACTAATTTTTGGAAGCCAGGGTCAGAGCTCAACCATTATAAAGCTCCCCTGGAGCACATAGGGGTAAGGGCCATGCTCAAGGGCCCGAGCTTCCGATCAGTAACATAGCACCTTAACCACTTAGGCACCCTTTTCCTCAAAGTACCTGACTTTACTAACACCATTGTGGCTGAATGAGCACAAGCACCCTCCATAATCTCTTTTCATGTTTCTAATACTGTAACTAACTGTCATAAGTTATAATTATATACATTTCTATCAAAATCTCTCCTTTTGTTAACATTTGTTATTATTTAATATTGAAATAAGTTATTCTGGAAATTATTCTTCCAATATGAATTTCTTGTTTGTTTCAATGTTACTTTGTTTAGTGTTGGTTTGAAGTGTAAAATATGGGACGTGGCTCCTTTAGGAATTGTGTTCCGGTTGCTTTTCCATATAAACTGGTGATACGGTGTTTAGGTTATACGGAAGCGCTTTATTGCGTTCATTAAAAATGCGCTTTATTGCGTAATACGGATTTGTACACTAATATACTCTAATATAGTGAGGAGATCATACCAGTTGCGAATGCGCAGCTAGTAGACGTAATTTGTGGCGTGAGTGGATATACCGAAGTTTCTTTATTCACTTGTTCTTTATTCGCCAAGTGAAGGAGCAGATCTCTCACATAGTAATGCACTTTAGTAATGCAATTAGTGCTGCTAAAGTGAAAAAAAAACATTACGAGAACAATTGATGACTAAATGTAGAATAAGATATTTTTATATATCTTATATTCAGGTGTTGTTGTTTTTTTTTCTCCCTCTCGCACTTATGATACGAAGGAAACACTTACAGTTAAATAAACCATTTCATATTCAGTAGACGTTTATAAGAGCGCCTTTGTTGAAGAGCCTTTTTATTATAATCTGAGATTATTTGAAGCGTCCATTATCCAAGTCCCTGTGTAACATAGCATTATATCGTATTCCAGCGTTCAACCTTACTGCAGTATAAATCCACAGGATCCGTCTGAGTGATAAAGAAATGTGAGAAATCTTTCCCAGGCAAAAAAACAAACGGATGAAAGAATAAAAGAGGAAAAGTCCAGAGGAATAGCAACAAGCTCAAATTCATCACGTGGGAAACGTCGTCGCATGGGGAAACCCGCTAATACACATCTTACCAGGTGTAACAAGATGAAAGAGGTGCTTCTATCTGGATCAGATAGAGAACAAAAAAAAAGAGAGAGAGAGAGAGAAAAGGGGTCAGGTGTTGTCAGAGTGGTATTAATGTCTGCTCTCTAACAAGCATGCGCTCCGGTCTTGCATCGGAATTAAAGTCCCACCTGCTTCCTAATGCGCCTTCGCTAGGGTAATAACATCAGCCCCGGGGTAATAACACTCATCATTTTGCTCGCGTCGCCTCCTCTGAAGAGACGCAAAGAAAATCTTGACCACTGTAATGAGGCACACCGAGGAACGGGATTACAGCCCAAACCCATTTCCCTACTTTCTACCAGCTTCACTGGTCATTTGTTGATTAATAAGGTCGCTCCAAAACAGGGGCTTTGTGGCTGTTAGGCGGATGAATAATGGATGTGTGTGTGTGTGTGTGTGTGTGTGCTTTGGGGAAGATTCCAAGGCTCTAAGTGTCCTTGTCTGTCTGTGAATGCCGACATCCAGTCATATGCACCATGCACAAAGTCTCTCCCAGCACGTGGAAAGGGATTACATGACCGACAGGAGGAAGACGAAGCCTCATTAGTGTGTCAAAGTGTGTCTCTCTTTTTTCTTTTCTTTTTTTTTTTCTCGGCCACCGCTTCTACCATTTCCTCTTCCCTACAGTACACGTTGACCTTGGTTGTATGGACGTGCAATGCAAATGATTTTGTGAAATCTCCGCCTAACCGTACCACACCACTACTAATCCCTCCCTCCCACACACACACACACACACACACACACACATATACACACAACCCGGGCTACAGGCTTCTTTCAGAGTTTAATACAGAACTGTGCAGCAGGACGGAGAAAGCATCGATTATTCCAGTCCTCCCGTTCCCTCCCCTCGTTCTCCGGAGATTGGACTTGGCCAAATGGAGCTCTTTCATACTGGGAATGGAAATCTTCCCGCTGAATTTTGCTCCGAGACGGGAGCAAATAGAGCAGTTCATATTTATGGAAATGTGAGCGGGAAAAGAGAGAGAGAGAGAGAGAGAGAGAGAGAGAGAAGGAGTGAAAGAAAGAGACATGTCTCTCAGTCAGAATGTCCTGGTCGTTTTTTTTTTGTGTATAAAAATGTTTAAGCTTCATAAATGTTGCATTTTGCAGGGAAGTTAATTGGATTTCAGAGGCTTAGTCTCGAATGCAGATTGTGAGTGGCATCTGTGCGGCAGGCTGTTTTACCATGATGGAGTGAGAGGAAGAGAGTGATAGGCAGAGAGACGAGAGAGAGAGAGAGAGAGAGAGAAACAGCTTAGAATCCCGTGATTGTTTAGCAGCCGCTATTGGGCATGTTGTGAATGTGTGTGGACAGCCTGACGATGGATGGTGATGTGTTGTGAGATGCTTTCTCTCTCTCTCTCTCTCTCTCTCTCTCTCTCTCTCCAGTGAGCTTGTGATTAATTGTATTAGTCCAGGCTAAAAGTAAAGTGATGTTTTAATGGAGAGCTGGCTGCGTTGCAGAGCACAAACACGCTCTCTCGCAAGCACACAGTGAGTCAAACAACACATTTACTCCGGCTGACCTACAACGTCACTCGTTCATCTCTCTTTCACCAAAATCTCTCTCTCTCTCTCTGTGTCTCTCTTTCTCTGGTTCATCTTCAGCCGAAGAGTTGGACTCTGGTGTTTGACGTTAAACCCATCACACATCATCGTGATGGGTTTAACATCAAACACCACCCCACCATCCAGCTGCCACTAGTGGGCCCTTGAGCAAGGCCCTTAACCCTTAATTGCTCCGTTGTAAGTCTCTCTGGATATGGGTGTCTGCCAAATGCCATAAATGTAAATGTAATTATCTCCAGAGTAATTATGAGGGGACAGAGCTGTGACTGATCCAGGGTTCGATCTTCAGCTTGTGTTTCTGTATGAAACGTTCTCGCTCGGCCGTTCTTCGTTGTTGTTTTTTTTCCCTTCCACCCCCTCATGATGTGCTCCAGTGGGATCAATGTGGAAACCAATTTGTTGGTTTGTAATTGATTAATATGATTTTCGATAATTAAGCGATTAACCTTACTATAATGTATCTCACAATAGTGTAGTGTTAATTCTCAATAGTGTAGTTTTCTTTCTCAATAGTGTGGTGGAAAATCAATAGTGCAGTGTTGCTTTACTAAAGTGTAGTTACTTTATTATAATGCATTGTTATCTCACAATAGTGTAGTTATTTCTCAATAGTGTATTGTTACCTCATAATATTGCAGTTATTTTCTTAATATTATAGTGTTACCTCACAAAAGTGTAGATTATTCTCAATATTATAGTGTTACCTCACAAAAGTGTAGATTATTCTCAATATTATAGTGTTACCTCACAAAAGTGTAGATTATTCTCAATATTATAGTGTTACCTCACAAAAGTGTAGATTATTCTCAATATTATAGTGTTACCTCACAATAGTGTAGTTAGTTCTCAATAGTGTAGTGTTACCTCACAGAAGCGTACTTATTCCTCATTATTATTGTGTTATCTCACAATAGTGTACTTATTTCTCAATATTATTGTTACCTCACAATAGTGTACTTATTTCTCAATAGTGTATTGTTACCTCACTATAATGTAGTTATTTCTCAATATTATTGTGTTACCTCACAATCGTGTAGTTATTTCTCAATAGTGTATTTTTACCTCACAATAGTGTACTTATTTATCAGTAGTGTATTGTTACCTCACAATAGTGTACTTATTTCTCAATAGTGTATTGTTACAATAGTGTACTTATTTCTCAATAGTGTATTTGTACCTCACAATAGTGTATTGTTACCTCACAATAGTGTATTGTTACCTCACAATAATGTAGTTATTTCTTAATAGTGTAGTGTTACCTCACAATAATGTACTTATTTCTCAGTAGTGTATTGTTACCTTAAAATAGTGTAGTTATTTCTGAATAGTGTATTTTTACCTCACAATAGTGTACTTATTTCTCAGTAATGTCTTGTTACCTCACAATAGTGTAGTTATTTCTCAATAGTGTATTGTTACCTCACAATAGTGTAGTTATTTCTCAACAGTATATTTTTACCTCACAATAGTGTACTTATTTCTCAATAGTGTATATTTACCTCACAATAGTGTATTATTATCTCACAATAATGTAGTTATTTCTTAATAGTGTATTGTTACCTCACAATAGTGTAGTTATTTCTCAATAGTGTATTTTTACCTCAGAATAGTGTACTTATTTCTCAATAGTGTAGTGTTACCTCATGATAGTGTAGTTATTTGTCAATAGTGTATTGTTACCTCACAACAATATTGTGTTCCCGGACAGTAGTGTAGTATTAAGGCCGGACATGGCAGGTAAGGCATTGGTCTCTATACTGTAAATTTGCAGGCTCAAATCACAGCACTACCGATCTGCCACTAGTGGGCCCTTGAGTAAGGCCCTTAACCCATAATTGCATAGTTGTAAGTCGCTGTTTATTTGGGTGTCTGCCAAATGCCTTAAATGCAAATGAATTTGTTCTCTTAATAGTTTAGTGTAATAATAATGTGCTGTAAATTAACAGTTGTGTAGTGGTGCTGCTTAATTGTTTGCTTAACTCATAAGTAGAGTAGTGTTACAACGACAGAATGAGGAAACGTTTTCATCCCCGGCACAGCAAAGTGTACGGCACTAGGAATTTTACAACATATATAACGTATGTACACAATCTAGAATGAAATAAATACTATATACACAAGTGTGAATATATCATGATTGTGATGCAAGTGATTAATTGGACGGGGGGGGGGGGGTCATCTGGGGGTAAGTGTAGCAGGTTGACACATGAAATAAATGTTAATATATAAATAACTTTTTTTTATTATTATTTACAAATAATTTGAGTAGAATAGACACCAAAAATCATTTGTGCTAATGGTATACAGTATATGAAACACAAACAGGGTCTCTCGTGCCTAAACCCTGGAGTACATCGGTTGAACTTTGCTACACTTCGGAGCTCATTATCGGTACTTTTTCTCCCCCAAACCCCCCCCCCCTTCCCCACCGTGAAATTTCCTCAGGAAAATTTCTTCCGAAATGAGCCACATCTCTCGATAACAGGCCGGTGTTTTTGTCTAACTGGCGCAGAAGCTGCTTTATATTAGCATGGCATATCCGGGCACAGAATAACACGCGGCAGTGCTTTTCATTAGCCGAGCTTGGAGTTTGCCTAAATGCCAAGCCGTCGTCTGAACGCCAGCGTCGTTCAAGTCGCCGGGAAATGTCATCCCTGCAAATAATTTGAATTAATACGCTGCGAAAGCGGTATTATCTCGCTCTACGGACTAAACGTTTAGGGGAAATAAATGGTCTTTCGCTTGCAAACACCCATTAAAAATGTGCACACAGTACTGTGCCGTAATTACCGCCAGGGAGTCAGAGGTCGGCGTCGCTCTGAGACACTCACTCACACACTTTCGGTGTCTGTCTCTCAAAACACACACACACACACACACACACACACACACTCAATAAGATGTGGACACTTCTTTGAAGCTGAATTAATCAGTTCGTTTTGCGGAGGCGGTGAAAGAGCCCCTCTGTGTTGCTGTGTATATGTGTGTGTGTGTGTGTGTGTGTGTGTGTGTTCTATCGGCTGTGCATGTTATAGGTTTCCAACAAAAATAGTTCACCTTGTCATATTCGCATTAGGATGCTGAGGTATTTTGACCCGAGTTCATACTCCAGTGATTCAGAACACGTATAATCAGAGGCTGCAACGCTTCATTCAGCAGCCTGTCCTCCTTACACACACACAAACACACACACACACACACACACAGACACACAGACACACACAAATATATACGCATGAACACACACCTCTCGTCGATCTACACGCTCCCTGCAGATCTCTTTCTAATTAACCAATCAATACTCTTGCTTTCTTACACGCCGCCCTATTTAGCTCAGACTCGGACTCGCGAGAGCCGGACCTTTAAACAAGCATCACTCGTCAGCTTGACAGCACACACAGATTGACAGACATTGATAACACACTCTCACACACATATACACACACACACACACACATACATGCGAGCGCTCGATGGCCCTCGGCGTTACGCAGACGCGAGCGAGAACGTGCTGTAGAGCTCTCGAATTCCCTCGAGGACTGGAGCGAACTCGGATCTCCCTGGAAACAAAGCAAGACTCCAAGATCCGAGACTCCAATCACGCAGGTCTGGGTTCGTGGCCCCACCCACTTTCCCTGATTGCATCATTAACCGTACTTCAGTTTTGGGGTAATTAAGGTTTCTTTTTTTTCTCCCTTAAGAATTTTTTTTTTTTGTGGAGAAGTTATAAGTGGTGGTTTTGCTGCAACACTTTAATCATGTGTTCAGATTTCCTCGCCTACACTCAGCTTGTTCCTGATGGTCCAGAATCAATCGCGCCTTCCAGCGGAATTGTATGCTTTTCAATTCAACTCAAATTGTCCTCTATGCTTTATTCACTCTGCGTGGAGGCGCCTACTACTAGTACAAGTGCATGTTATTTGATAGAGAACTGAAAAATTGCTTCGTATTTTATCGAACATGCTATGGTTCCCAACCCCCATTCATTCATTCATTCATTCATCTTCTACCGCTTTATCTGATCTTCCCTCGGGTCACAGGGAGTCTGTGTCTATCTCAGGCGTCTATGAGCATTAAGGCAGGATACACCCTGGATGGAATGCCAACCAATCGCAGGACACACACACACACACACACACACACATTCATACACTAAGGACAATTTTTTCAAGGTGCCAATCAACCTACCGTGCATGTTTTTGGACCGGGAGGAAACCGGAGAACCCGGAGAAAAAAAACCCTGAGGCACGGGGAGAACATGCACGAACTCCACAAACACATGGCTGAGACGGGAATCGAACCCGGACCCTGGCGGTGTGAGGCGAACGTGCTAACCACTAATCCACCGTGCCCCGTATATAGTTAATATATTTATTAGTATTTATACTAATTTTTTATTTATACAGATAGGGACTCGCTGGATTCAAATTGGTATATTTAAAAGCCTTCCGCTCATGTAGATTGCGCTGTGTGCGTGCATGTTTTTGGACTGGGGAGGAAACCAGAGAACCCGGAGAAAAACCCCCTGAGGCATGGGGAGAACATGCAAACTCCACACACACACACATGGTGGAGGTGAGCAAGTCAAGTAGGCTTTATTGTCATTTTAACAATATACAGTGCAGTACACAGTGAAACAAGGATTTCCCCAAGGTTCGATTCCTCCAGGGTCAGGGTTCGATTCCTCCAGGGCTGGGGGTCAAACCCTCTAGGTTGAGGGTTCGATTCCTCCTAGGGTGGGGATTCCTCAGGGTTTGATTCCTCCAGGGTTGTGGTTCGATTCCTACTGGGTAAGGGTTCGATTCCTCTAGGGTGAAAGTCCGATTCCTCCAAGGTCGGGGTTCGATTCCTCCAGGGTCTGCTACAAATCCTCTAGGGTGAGGGTGAGGGTCCTCCACAGTCAGGGTCGGGTTTGATTCCTCCAGGGTTTGGGTTTGATTCCTCCAGGGTCGGGGTTCGATTCCTCTAGGGTGAAGGTTCGATTCCTCCAGGGTCGGGGGTTTGATTCCTCCAGGGTTGTGGTTTGATTCCTCCAAGGTCGGGGTTTGATTCCTCCAGGGTCTGCTACAAATCCTCTAGGGTGAGGGTGAGGGTCCTCCACAGTCAGGGTTTGATTCCTCCAGGGTCGGGTTTGATTCCTCCAGGGTCGGGGTTCGATTCCTCTAGGGTGAAGGTTCGATTCCTCCAGGGTTGGGGGTTTGATTCCTCCAGGGTTATGGTTCGATTCCTACAGGGTCGGTGTTCGATTCCTCTTGGGTCAGGGTTTGATTCCTCCAGGGTGAGGGTTCTATTACTATTTCTGGTGACTCGTTTCGGTAACGTACACTATTAACCCTGATCCATCTCTCGACGCTACTTGCTGTTCCCGCCTCCACCCTGCATCTGCACTCTCCCGTATACATCCGCACGCGACACGACGACGTGTTGTCCAGAAGCTCAGCTGATCAAACATGCCGGAAAAGCCGAAGAAACTGGCGCCGATCCTCTTCTGAACTCCGGCTGTACAAAGCTCCCCCTAATCCGCTTCCGCTTCTACGTCTACGTCTTGTTGGCACACGCGCCGGGGCGGAGAGAGAGAGAGAGAGAGAGAAAGAGAGAGAGGACGCTCGGATCGTTTCGCCAGAGAAGTGTTTGCTCCTTCATTAGCAGGCTTAATTGAGTCGACTGCTATATTTCAGCGCCTTATTAAATCGGAGGGAAGCGCAGCGGCGGGTATTACATAAAAGCAAATTGATTTTGGCGCCGTCCTGTCCGTCCTGTTTTGGCTGACTTTGTGCAAACGACGTTTTTTATTTTATTTATTAATTTTTTTTTTTTTTACTAGTACTTGTTTATTCTCTCTGTTCCTATCGGTTTTTTTTTCTCTATGTGTGTTGCTTTTTAATTTTCTCCTGATGTCGTTTCTCTTTAAAGCGCATCACATGGGGACGAAATGCTTTTGATTGACTGAAGCGCGAAACATGGGCGAAACACTAAAGCGCCGTGTAATTCCACCTATTTAACCTCGTCCCGATTCATCTTTGTCCACTCTGCTTTTCTTTACTCGTTTTTACTCGTTGTTTTCTTTCCAATCCGGATTTGTGTGTTTGTTTGTTTGTTTTTTTATAGTAGAGAAACAAGAAATTGCTTTTTACTTATCGGTCAAAGGCTATTTTAAATGATTACTTCCGGTGGTCGTGACTCCCACTAGGGGTCGCTAAAGATTTCGCCAAGTGCTCTGTCGATTTCTTCCTTTCTTTATTTCATTTATAACAGCATGATCAATTATTTTCATTCATTCATCTTCTACCGCTTTATCCGATCTTCCCTCGGGTCACGGGGAGTCTGTGTCTATCACAGGCGTCTATGGGCATTAAGACAGGATACACCCTGGATGGAATGCCAACCCATCGCAGGACACACACACACACACACACATTCACTAGGGACGATTTTCCAAGGTGCCAATCAACCTACAGTGCATGTTTTTAGACCAGGGGAGGAAACCGGAGAACCCGGAGAAAAACCCCCTGAGGCACGGGGAAAACATGCAAACTCCACATGCACATGGCCGAGACGGGAATCGAACCCGGACCCTGGCGGTGTGAGGCGAACGTGATAACCACTAAACCACCGTGTCCCTAAAATTATTTAATTCAGAATATATATTTATTTAATAATTCATATATGAAAAAAGCAATACATTTCCATAATAGCTATGCGGGAGTATATAATGAGAGTTGAAAGTATAAACGTAGCTTTAAAATAAAATAAATAAATAAATAAAACAGCGAAAATACAGCAGAACGCCAGGGAGAAATGAATGTGCTTAAATGCGAACATTTGAACATGCTGTTAAGTTAATGAGTGAAATGGATTGATTTGAAAAAGGTTTTTCATCGCTGTTTTTGCATTTATTAAAAAAACTTATATGTTTTTTTTTTTTTTAATAATGTATAGGGAGGTACGGAGGTGGTAGTTCAGTGGTTAAGGTCTCTGAACCCGAAGATCCCCGGTTCAAACCACACCACCATCACCAAGCTGCCACTAGAAGCAAGGCCCTTACCCGTCGGTTATAAGTCGCTCTGGATAAGGGCATCTGCCAAATGCCGTAAATGTATACAACGGGCTGTCCGAGAGTGTGTCTGAATTTTGGGGCATGGGGGGGTCGGGGGGGTCGTTAAATATTCCACAAGGGTCTCCTGAAAAATAAATAAATAAATAAACTGTTAATAAATAAACAAATGTTGGACCATGGAAACAAATCGGGAAACAAATATTGACCATGAAAAGCACATGCAGTTGTGTTTTAGCCCAATTTACATTATTTGTCAAGTATGATTGTGGTGAATGATTTACAAATCTTATAAACCCATATTAAATTTGTATTTAGAACATAAATACAATTAAAACACATCCAATGATGCAACAATTGATGTAAAAGATACCTTTAATGCCAAACTGAGATGCTGTGTACGCATTGTGGCATTGATTGCGCCTTTCAAGATGTAAAAAAAGATGCCTATTCTATATACATAATGCACATACTATCAGAGATGTAGGCTTTTGAACCGAGCGCTGATGATAAGTGAGATGGTCCCTCTTTAGTTCAGAGGACACGGCGTACGTGATTTACACTGATTGGAATCCGTCGCAAGATGAACCTCGGCTTCGAGAAGATTTCATTCGGGATCATGTTCACGTGTGCCTTCTCCTTTGTCAGTCTGCACAGATAATGCTTTCTGGAGGTGTTAATCACAGGCATCCGATATCATTTCTCATCGCAGAAACTTGTCAAGATATTCATTCATTCATTCATCTTCTACCGCTTTATCCGATCTTCCCTCGGGTCACGGGGAGTCTGTCTGTGTCTATCTCAGGCGTCTATGGGCATTAAGGCAGGATACACCCTGGATGGAATGCCAACCCATCGCAGGACACACACATCATTTCACACACACATTCATACACTAGGGACAATTTTCCAAGGTGCCAATCAACCTACCGTGCATGTTTTTGGACCGGGAGGAAACCGGAGAACCCGGAGAAAAACCCACTGAGGCACGGGGAGAACATGCAAACTCCACACACACATGGCCGAGACAGGACTCGAACCCGGACCCTGGAGGTGTTAGGCGAACGTGCTAAACACTACGCCACCATGCTCCCATGATATTATTATTATTATTATTATTATTATTATTATTATTATTATTAACTGTGGATGACTTTTCAAGTCTTCACACTGTGATGTTTGGGAACGTTATTCTGAAACTTTTCCAAAATTTTGCAAAATCCAACACAAAGTACTTCTATATCTAATCATCTTACTGACCTGCTGCTAATTAATCATATTAATTTTAATATATTGGGGCTGTCAATCAATTCAAATATGACTCTCGAACCCCAGACCCACTCGGAATTCCGGGAATACGGCGTCATTCCGGCCCATGCAGATAAATGGGGAACATTTTTCACGCTCCGCTGTTCGGCCGTATCGACGTATCCACTCGTGGCAAAGACATCGCACTGATATGACACTCGGTCCGAAAAACCACAGGGAATTATGGGTAATCCGGGAAAATGCGCTTTTTTTAGACTGGGACAAATTTTTGCCATAGAAAATGAATATCAACGCTAAATATTAAACGGACCAGGTTCTAAGGGCCCCCCCCCCCACATTGCGTTGTTCTCGTTACATCCTTCACAACGTTTGTGGAATTGGGGTCTCACACACCGAAAAATATCTGGTGAAGTTTGGCGAGATTTTTGACGACCTCTTTTCTATTCTTCATTTCGTTCGCAGCGTTGGTGCGGCGCAGAGCTGTGTAGGCAGGGTTGCCAGGTGCTCGGATTTCTCTTGGCAATTAGGATATTTTTGAAGCGCCAGTACTTCTTTTTTAAGGGTCGAAAACATTTTTGATATTAACAGTGCATGCTTCATAGCCATCCACCCTGCTCATACAGCCAAATACAGGGTTTATTCACATTGTGGAAAACATGACCCCGTTTCCAAAGTCGTACATTTAACCAGAAGTAAAACGGCAGGAAGTTTAATTACACACGTCTGTAACAAAACAGCTTCTGTTCGCAGATGTCTTTTCATTAACCGTGTGAGCACTGAGCTGTTAAATCAGCCTTATTAATGACCTGCTCCTACACACAAGCCTTTAACGAATAAGAGCTTTGTTTATTAATACCCTTATTCAACATTTCCCGATTCGAGATACATATTATTTATGAAATATTACATGATTTATCAAAAAAGAAAACAT
>JACRUU010000003.1:2092710-2102710 GCA_030449085.1 Kryptopterus vitreolus
GCACGCAGAGCATAGCGAAAGAGTGTAATAGCCATGTAATGAACCTACCTTCTCCTCCTCCTCTTACCATCCATCCACACGTACGTATTAACCGTATACATACATTATACTGTTTTATTTTACATTGTTTATTCATTTTAAATGTGTTTATTTTTTATAACTAGGCGTAAGAGCAACATTCAGGAATGCAGTAATCTACTGTTTTTATTGCTTATATCTTAGAGAGGGTTAAGGGCCTTGCTCAAGGGCCCACTAAGGAGCCAGCTTGGTCCTTATTTAGTCCTTATATAAGGACTAAATAGCACTAAATATATATATATATATAACGACATTTGCTTCCGTTAATGTCAGTTTTCTACCTGCTCACTGTTTAGTGCTTATATTTACTTTATAGTAGTGTATATATATATATATATATATATATATATATATATATATATATATAAATATAAATAAAATAGCTGGAGTCATTTATTGATGTATAGATCGTTTGCAGATCTTGAGCACAGATCCGGTGAGCGCTGAGAAAAGGTGTTATCGCTGTTATTCAGCTTTAGCGCGACCGTCCTGTGAGGACCAACTTGGACGGCTCGAGTCGGGCGTCAGCCAATATATCGGTCAGCTGTCTTTATCCAACCGGCGTCCTTCTGTCGGACGTGGGCGGAATTCAACATGCTGCACGATATCCTCAATTCCTCCCAATAATAATATCCCGTCACATCCCGAGCCACGAAGCGATCCGTGTCCGGCGTGAAAAATGATTTATCTTTCTCTCGTTTACTCTCGAAGGGAAAGAGAGAGAGGGGTTTGATTTGGTGGCCGGCCCTGGACGGGGTTCTGGGGGGGGGTACTGGATACTCGGGGGGGGGGGGGGATACAGTTGCATCTCGGAGCGAGTGAAGTGTAGCCTGACCGTTAAACGACTGCCCCAGCGCGAGAGAGAGAGAGAGCGAGAGAGAGAGAGAGATGGAGGGAGAGAGAGAAAGAAAGAGGCATGGCATATGATATCAATGCACAGCATTCTCTCTCTCTCTCTCTCTCTCTCTCTCATGGCAGGGGAGACGATGAAACGGAGATCCTTCATCTGTCTGTCAAAACAACCTGTCTGTCAAAAAAATCCCCACAACACAATGCAGATGCAGAATCTTCATTCGGAGGAAAAAGATCCCGGGACACACGGGAAAAGCTCTCTCGCTCCAAGGGGGAAAAGAAAAAAAAAAATCCCGCTCCATCACTGCGTTACAGTTCAGACGAGCGAGAGAGGCAGATGAGTAGAGATTAAGCCTGGAGGAAAAGGCTTTTACCCCCCCTCCCCCCTCCCCCTCCCCTCCCCTTCCTTTCCCGTGCTGTCAGCCAGTAGAAGTGTAATTGGAGCCTGTAGAGAGGACGGCGCTTGTTTTTGACACATACACATTGTGGATCCTTGTTTTGGATGATTGCAGAACAAGCTTTCCTCACCCGCTTTTAGAGTAGGACCCAAAAAAAAAGGATATCTCATGGAGATATCAGATATTACTCATCTCTCTCTAGCACTCTATGTGTCTGGTCTTGAAAGATCTATCACTACTCTATGTGTGTGTGTGTGTGTGTGTGTGTGTGTGTGTGTGTGTGTGTGTTTCCCCCCCAGGTGTGGATGTGTGGAGGCAGTATGTATGACGTGCCCTGCTCCAGAGTGGGCCACATCTACAGGAAGTACGTACCCTACAAAGTGCCATCAGGAACGAGCCTGGCCCGAGTGAGTTCAGCACCGCACGGCACACGTTTCCTTAAACAATTTTAATCCACGCTCTTTTAATGTGTTTACATTCAGATCTAATGTTTTTTTTTATTATTATTACTAAAGATAGTTACACAATGTAGGGGGAAAAATGGCCCTGGACTTTGTTTCACATGAAAAATTAATGTGAGAAGTTTGAATTAATGGAGCAGTAGGAAACATGGTGACATTTATGCTCAAGGGGACCACTAGTGGCAGCTTGGTTGGTGGTGGCGGTTTGAACCCGTGATCTTCCTGGTCCAGAAGCCAATGGCTTAAACACTGAGCTCCCCCCTCCCACTTGCTGTGTGTTAGTGGAAATAACGTGGATATTTATGTAAAAACGAGTAAGATTTCAATTTAGGGACTCAACACAAGTGTTTTATGTTTCAGTCGTTAATGATTGTATGTGAATATTTCAATTATTAATAAATTAATTATTAAAAAACAAAAAGCAAAATCCCCATTGAACAAAACATGAAACTGTAAACTGTTATCATTGTTCTATTTGATAAAATGCTATGCACCATGTTTATATATATATATATATATATATATATATATATATATATATATATATATATATATATATATATATATATATATATATATATATATAAATGTAAAAGTGTGATTTCGTTACTATGTGAGTGATCTGCTCCTTCACTCTGCGTCGTGTCGGCAAATGAATAAAACCCAAACAACAATAAAGAAGAAACGAATAAATAAACGTTCAGTGCATCCACTCACACTTCCTAAATTTCCCCCAATTACGCCCCCTAGCTGCGCTTTCACAACAGGTACGATCTCCTCACTATATTAGCTGTATATTACCGTATGGAACCTTACGCAAGCGCATCGCATTCCCAAATCCGTATTACTGCAATAAAGCGCATTTTTTTTTACCGAACGCAATAAAGCGCTTCCGTATAACCTAAACACCGTATCACCAGTTTATATGGAAAAAAGCAACCGGAACACAATTCTTAAAGGAGCCACGTCCCATATTTTACACTTCAAACCACCACTAAACAAAGTAATTAACAAGAAATTAATATTAAAAGAATAATTTCCAGAATAAAATAAATATTAAATAATCAATAATTTTATTAAAGGGAGAGATTTTGAGTGAAATGTATATAATTGTATATATTTTTTACAGTTAATTACAGAAACATGAACAGTATACATTTATGGTACATTGAATACGTGAATCCGTTGACAGCCCTAATATATACATTATATATTGTTTTGATTGATAATATATGCAGTGAGAAAACATTCCAAACCCAACTTTTTGTGTGATCCAGATAAATATTCATATTATATACGGAACTCTTCCCTAAAACTGAAAAAAAAAAAAACCAAATTTAAAGACACACAATTCAATGCAATATTTTGGATGCTGTCGCATGAAATGTTCCATTTATACCCACCCCTGTTCCAGAATGATAATACTTCTGGTCCATGAACATTAGCTTTGCATGTGTTGTGTAGAGTAGATCGGCAGCTATACATCTCTGAACTCACCACCTACTAGGGGAGGGGGTAGGTCAGTGGTCTAAGGCACTGGGCTGCTGATAGGAAGATCCGGGTTCGAGCCACTGGTATGGCCAAGCTGCCGCCCTTGGGATCCTTGAGCAAGACCTTTAACCCTCTATGCTCCAGGGGCGCCCTACGCTCTGACCCCAACTACCAACATCAAGCTGGGATATGCGAAGAAAAGAATTTCACTGTGCTGTAATGTATACGTGACCAATAAAGGATATTATTATTATTATTATTATTATTATTATTATTATTATTATTATTATTACTGAACAACCCAGTGTACAACCCAGACCCCCTCACCTCATCTACATCAGTATCTGATTTCTTTAAGCTTTCCTGGACAGTGAGAAGGAAGAAGTGTTATTATGGGGTGTTGTTGGAAGAGATCGGGGTCTTCAGTCGGTGGGTTTGAAGATGCAGTTGTTGTTGTTGGGACATCCAGGTGAAGTTCATTCCACCACCACGGTGCCAGAACAGAGAAGAAGCCTTGAGCTGATCTTTAGCTCTTCCCCTGAGAAGGTGGAAGCAGGCGAGCAGTGCTGGACGCTCTCAGGCAGCGATGGTGCGCTACGGGAGGTGATCAAAGTGCAGATCCATTTTTGGCTTTATAGGTGAGCGTCAGTGTTTGGAATGCCTGAGAGCAGCTACAGGAAGGCAGTGGAGCGAGTCATGCAGCTGCATTTTGAATCATTTGCAGTGGACAAATAGCATCCTCCCCGTGCCTCAGGGGGTTTTGCTCCGGGTTCTCCGGTTTCCCCCCGGTCCAAAAACATGCACGGTAGGTTGATTGGCCCCTTGGAAAATTGTCCCTAGTGTATGAATGTGTGTGTGTGCCCTGCGATGCCCGGGTGAATCCTGCCTTAATGCCCATAGACGCCTGAGATAGACACAGACTCCCCGTGACCCGAGGGAAGATCGGATAAAGCGCTAGAAGATGAATGAATGAATGAATGAATGAATGAATAGCATCCTGAGGTAGAACCTGCCAACAGAGAGTTGCAGTAGTCCATTCTCGAGATGATGAGAGAGGTTATACTACAGTACAAGCTGACATGGGAATGCGAATGTCCACAAAGATCTAAGCTTATAATGGGTTTCGTGAACACGCAAACCCAACCCCTACTTTGCACATGATATCATTCAGGCAATTACTCTGAAGTCCATGCATAATTTATTCCATCACCCCCAAATTAGCACTCAGTATTTGGAATCTGGGAAAATCAAGTCCGCTGAAATGAGAAAATTAGAAAAGTGACTCATTCCAGGTTCTACTTCTTGTTTCACTGGTTGATGTGTTTTCCTTTATCGCTAAGCACATACACCGATCATCACATGACAGCCAATGACGGATGAAGGGAATGGCGCTGATCAACTGGCCTCAGTGGCAACTTGTCAAGACGTCTGATATATAAAGCATCAAGTGAATCGGGAATTGATGTAAATGTGTTTGAAGGGCCGGATTTTGATGGTTAGGTGACGGAGCGTCTCCATGATTGGAGGGCATTTCACACCTAGACCTTCTGTGTTGTCCGGCATGAATAAATTCACCTCTAAACACCATCATCATCATCATTGTCACCATCATGACACCAGTATAACAGGGAACGCCATTACTTGATAGTATGTTCCGGTTTCAGGATGCGCACTTCCGGATTCCACGGTCGATGTCTCAGGGAGTGCATTTCATGGAGCGCACTTCCGGGTTGGTGGGGGTCGTGTTACGGCCCTTCCCGTGCCACCCGGCGATATTTAAGGGTTTCTATGTCCCAACTCTAGATGGGAGGAGGTGTAGCTTAGTGGTCTAAGGTGCTGGGCTGCTGATCGGAAGATCCGTGTTCGAGCCCCGGTATTAATATGTTAATATGGCAGCGTGACACTTAAACGGGCCATAGTAATGGCTATTTTTACTTAAGTACATGCCAGAGCCCATACGTAGGGAGGGGGTAGGTCAGTGGTCTAAGGCGCTGGGCTGCTGATCGGAAGATCCGTGTTCGAGCCCCGGTATGGCCAAGCTGCCGCCCTTGGGTCCTTAACCCTCTATGCTCCAGGGGGCGCCGTATCATGGCTGACCCTGCGCTCTGACCGCAGCTACCAAACAACAAGCTTGGCTATGCAAAGAAAGAATTTCACTGTGCTGTAATGTGATAAATAAAGGCTATTCTAGATGTTGGATCATTTGCTTTACTGGTAATCCTGGTGTTTCTGCTTCCTTGTTTATGTTTATTTGTTTATTAAAGCTATTTGTTTTGCACCTCGTGTCCCACCTTGGACCCTTCCATTATACATACCGCAGCGTTTTCTGACAGGACTGGTTTAAATATTATCTATCCCGGCGCACATCAAATTACAGTCACTCCAAATCTTCCCCTGTTAACTCCGGAGTCCCCCAGGGTTCCGTCCTTGGTCCATTTCTTTTTCTTCATTTACCTTCTTGCTCTTGGCAATATCTTTTGTAAATATGGCTTTCTCTTGCACTGTTACACCCGACTCTATTATTACAGCAAACCAAATTTCAAACCTCCCTCCTTCATTCCTCTCGTCTTGAACCCCTCCCACCTCCTGAACCCCACACTCGTTTGGAATTTCGGGAAATCCGTGACATTCCGGCCCCATAGAGAATGAATGGGGACATTTGACGCTTTGCTGTTCGGCCCGTGTTCGCCCGACATGCACATTTGACATATCCACTCTTAGGTGAGATGGAGTAGGTCGCGATTGCCACATGGCAAATGTGAAAAATCTGCGAAAGGGCAAAACTCGTACACAGGGTCATGTGACATGTCTAAGCGCTCGGCACATCGATGGGAGTCGGACGCTGGATAATTTGATGATGTCATGTGCGTCATTGGCCCCACCCCCTCTCGAAAGAAATGCCCAAAATGGGTGTTTTTGGTGTCTACACACTTGTCTCTCCGAATGAGCTAGCATTTCGAAGTCAACGCTAAATATTAAACGGATCAGGTTGTAAGGGGGTCGTACCTGGAGCTGCGGTTTGCATCGGCAAACATCATTCACATTTTCTTCAGGAAATGTCCAGTGTCTCGTTATTATTGTTATTATTATTAGTAGTAGTAGTAGTAGTAGTGGTAGTAACTCCTTCATTTTTCCTGTTTTTTGCCTTCACTGGTTCTTGGTCAAACTCCGCATTGACTTTCTAGTTCTAACTTTTAAAGCTATTCACAATCTCCGTACTCCGTCTGCTCTCCTCCATATTCACGTTCCCTCTTATTCTTTGAGATCCGCCTCCTCTCTTCAACTCTCCGTTCCCTCCGCCACAATGTGGGAGAGGGAATTCTGTTACTCTGATCCCCAGCTCTGGAAGTCTTTACCTCCAGACATACGAAACATTGTCTCTCCCTGTCTATCTTTAAACCGAAACTCAAATCTCACCTGTTCAAAATAGCATAGTTATGTCTTGCCCTGTCACTTGCTTTCATCTCTCCTATTTGACTTTCTTTGTTTGCTTCTCGGATACTTCTCTTTTTTTTTCTACTGTGTGTTTTTCATACCTACTGCTTTGTTACTTATTCTGCAGCGTCCTTTACTGTTGAGAAAGGCGTCTATAAATTAAATGCATTATTATTATAGCATCACTATTATAATCTCTCTCTAGCCTCAGTCAAAATTTTGTCGTGTAACTCGTCCCGCAGTTTTTGTCCGATCGTTACGAATCATACCTCATATCGTGCGGTGTCGCACCATATCGATGGTGTCAGGTGTGCTGTTTCTTTTATAAGGAATCGCCCCGCGGAATTCCAAACCCGGGGCCAAAAAGTGGGAATTTTTTCCCATAGAAAATGAATGGGGTTGCTATTTCGTGCCTCACAGTTCGGGCCTGTAAGCGTCCGACATGCACATATGGCAAATCCACTCGTAGGGGGTCCGGAGTGGATCACGATCATATACCTCCCGAACAGCACACACGTTGGGAATTTGGGGAAATCGGCGACATTCCGACCCCATACAGAATGAATGTGGAAATTTGACGCTTGGCCAGCGTCCTCCCGAAATGCACATTTGACATATCCACTCGTAAATAATAAATCTCATTTGTAAGTCCTGTTCGAGGTGTCAGGACGATTGACAATCCTGATTGTGCATTTTAAAATGTATTTTCTGCGTGTTCTGAAACGTGCACGAGAAAATCTGAGAAGACGAGGCAATGTAGGAACAGCGTGAATAATAAAGGAAATATAGATGAGCAATAACACCACAGCAGAAGCTTTATGATATTAACGCTATAGATTATTGATCCAGATGTCTTCATGCGCCTGCAAAAAGAGAGTTGGGATTTCATGCTTTGAATTTCTTTAGGAAGTTAAAAACTCCTTTAGATTTAGAGGTAAATTATTTATAGTTAATAATAAACGAAATGATTGACGGTATCGTTTGATTTCCTATATAATTTATTAGTTTTCATTTAATAAAAAATTGGGCGCAGTTCTTTTCATTTTAAGAAGTAACTGTAAATTAATTACACTTTTTTCGCAGTAACTGTAAGGAATTACTGTTACATTTATTTTGTAATTAAATCACATAAATGTCAGTACATGTAACCTAGTTAAGGAGGATCCAAGGCGGAAGCACAGCAGGGATTGTAGTATATGTTAGGGCTGTCAGTCGTTTACAATATTTAATTGTGATTATTAGCACATTAATCGCATGTTTTCAATGTACCATACTGTACAATGTTTCTATACTGTAACTAACAGTAACAGATGTTATAATTACATTTCTCTCAAAATCTCTCCCTTTAATAACATTACTGATTACTTAATATTTATTTTACTCTGGAAATGATTCTTTTAATATTAATTTCATGTTAATTTCAATGTTATTTGTTTAGTGTTGGTTTGAAGTGTAAAATATGGGACGTGGCTCCTTTAAGAATTGTGTTCCGGTTGCTTTTCCATATAAACTGGTGATACGGTGTTTAGGTTATACGGAAGCGCTTTATTGCGTTCAGTAAAAATGCGCTTTATTGCGTAATACGGATTTGGGAATGCGATGCGCTTGCGTAAGGTTCCATACGGTAATATACGCTAATATAGTGAGGAGATCGTACCTGTTGTGAATGCGCAGATAGTAGGTGTAATTCGGGGGAAATTTAGGAAGCGTGAGTGGATGCACTGAACCTTTATTTATTCATTTCTTCTTTTTTGTTGTTCGGGTTTCGTTCATTCGCCGACACGACGCAGAGTGAAGGAGCAGATCACTCACATAGTAATGCACACTGCCTTATAACACGCCTTAATAGCATTAGTGGCAATGGCAATTGAAGTAAATTTTCTGTAACATAATATATTAACATATTATATAAGATTGTAAATAAATTCAGGCAACAAGGATTTAATGATAACCTGCCTAATGTGCATACTGAGGTTTAAAGGGTGTGTGTTGGTGTCCTATAAATATAGAGAGTTTAGTGATTTAATTGGTTTAAACCGTGTATTGATCCTCATTAACACTGTGTTTTAATTGATTCCCTTTCCTTGGACTGATTTAGTAACCCTATCTGATTTACATCATTCTACCTCGTGTTATAGTCACTGATCTTTATATACACACTTAGCTCACTTTGAATAACGGTTAAAAACATCAACTTACACTACATGATTTGCAATTTATATATATATATATATATATATATATATATATATATATATATATATATATATATATATTGCACCTTGCATCATAGTCTAAGACAACAGCATTGAGCCTCAGATATTGCGCAATATGTTATCGTATATACCGAAGCATAATTATATCTACGGTATACCTTAGATGTATATTAGATTTATACAGAGATTTTACTTCAGTATTTATTATCAAACAAGATTTAGGCAACAGCAATTTATTGTTTTCGTATTAATATATTAATATGGCAGCGTGACACTTAAACGGGCCATAGTAATGGCTATTTTTACTTAAGTACATGCCAGAGCCCATACGTAGGGAGGGGGATGGTGGGCTCAGTGGGGAGGGAGGGGGTGTAGCTCAGTGGTCTAAGGCGCTGGGCTGCTGATCGGAAGATCCGGGTTCGAGCCCCAGTATCAGGCCAAGCTGCCGCCGTCCTTGGGTCCTTGAGCAAGACCCTTAACCCTCTGTGCTCCAGGGGCGCCGTATCATGGCTGATACCCTGCGCTCTGACCCCAAACTACCAACATCAAGCTGGGATATGCGAAGAAAAGAATTTCACTGTGCTGTAATGTATATGTGACAAATAAAGGATTATTATTATTATTAACTTCTTTACATTAGTAAAAATAAAACAAATAAAGAAATAAATAAAAATGTGTATTCAGTACTTCAGTTTTGTACCAGAGCCACTTCTTAATCATTTATATCTGTACTTGTGAATTATGTGTGCACTTTGTCACCGGGACAAAAACAGGTGATTTTGTCCATGAAAAGTGCACACATCTTCAAAAGTACAGATATGTGGTGCTAAACAATGCACCATTTTCCTAAAATGCAAATTCAAACTGTACAATCACAACGCCACATTATTGCTATTCATGTTGTAAAATAAATAAATAAACTAATATATATATATATATATATATATATATATATATATATACAGTTTTGAAAAATGGAGGCAACTTTGCAAAATTAAAAAACAAGTGAGTGAAAAACGTTTTTGGCTTTGTAGCTCCTGTAAAAGAGGGTCTAGGATGAAGGTAACTG
>JACRUU010000003.1:2107710-2120210 GCA_030449085.1 Kryptopterus vitreolus
ATACATACATACATACATACATACATACATACATACATACATACATACATGCATACATTCTCCTTCAGCCTCTAGGGGGCGACAAAATCGCTCAATTGGACCCAATCTAGACTATCCAATCAACGGCTCTGAATACGGTGATGTCATACGCCTGCTAGAGGGCGCTGGTGACACCAACTCAAAATCTGATTGGTTGAAGCAGCAGTTTCATCAACATGTATTCTGTGTTAGAGGTGCTGCAGAGTGTATTGTGAAGGCCTCCCAGACAGACTTCTCTGACTTTAACTCTGCCTGACAACAAATGATGGCTGAAATGTGATTGGTTAAATGCTTTAATATGAAAATACATGTCTGGAAGCTGCACACGCATCGGAAAAGCAACGACATTTGTTTATGGCGGATATGAAAGGAAGCGAATAGACCATTTGGAATTATTGAATAAGTACTGATGGACAAAATATAAGTATTCAGATATTTGTTAGGCCAGCAGAGAAGGCTTTGCAGGCCCTGACGGCCCATCACTGATATATACGTTCCCCATCCTCACGAACAAATTACGTTCCAAGAGTTTGTTTGGTTCGTAGTATGAATTTGTATGTGTGTTGTTTGTGGCATTTGTTATGTCTCCTAACTATGTTGATAAGATATACGCTATTACAGTAGTGTACTGTATTCCTGAATGATGCACTTAAAAACATTAAAATAAAAACAATAATAGATAAATAATAAATAATAAATGGTATAAAATCGTACAGTAATGTATACATTAAGTACTGTACTTAATTGTTATATTGCAGCCTGATACTGTGATCATAGAAACAGATAAATACATTTGTTTCTCTCATTAATCTATACTCAGTGCCCCATAATTACAAAATGTGTGTAGTCTTGTCAAAATAAAAGCACTAAAATATATCACATGTACATAAATATTCACTCTTTACTCAGTATTATTTGAAAAATAATTAACTAAAGCATTGAGTCTTTGTATTTATGACACAACAAGCTTTGTACACCTAAACTGGGTTATTTTCTGCCAGTCTACTTTCTGAATAATATCAGGATTTATGAGACCTTCGGATCTGTGTTTAATATGGGTCAAGTCAGGGCTCTGGCTGGGCCACTTTAGGACATTCACAGAGTTGTTCCTAAGCCACTAATGTGTTATTTTGACTGTGTGATTCGGGTTGTTTTCATGCAGGAAGGTGAACCTTCACCACAGACTAATGTCCTGAGTGATACGGAACCCGTTTTTATTGAGGATATCTCTATACGTTGATCCATTCAACTTCAATCTTGGCCATTTGCCCAGAAAAACATCCCCATAGCATTATGCTACCACCACCATGCTTCACTGTTATGCTTTTTGAGCATTTTTGAGAATTTTTACAATTGATTGCCAAACTGGTTGTGCCGTAACTGCTTCCATTTGAGGCAAATGTGCCCTTGGGAGTCTTCAGGAGCATGTTTTTAATGTTGTCTTACTCAGATCTTTGCTTTAAAATGATGAAGTCTTTTAGCTTTTTGACCTCATGGCTTGGTTTTTGCTCTGATATGCGTCTATGGAGAGGTGTGTGGACTTCAGCCGTGTCCAATCAATCACCTTTTCCACAGATGGTCTCTCTTCAGGGTGTAGAAACATTTCAGGAACAATCAAGAAAAATAGGAGCGAAGCACCTGAGCTCAGTGTTGTTGCAAAGTTTTCTGAATTATTGTGTATGTGCGAGATTTCAGGTCTAGAAAAACTATGGTGTCCTGAGATCAGACAATTGCACAACATATCAACGATACATACTTATGCAATACGATTCGATTTCCCACTATTACCATGCAAAGCATTATGATGCAATTCAATGTAGCATTATAACGTCTCTGTAACACTGTGATGCATTCACATAGGAGAAAAGGAGGAGAAATCGATCTACATATCAAATATGGGTCATGAATTATTGCTCACTTTCTAACGAATAAAAGGTTAGAGTATCTATTAATAATTATATATACATTAGGGCTGTCAATGGATTAAAAGATTTAATCGTAATTAATCGCATGTATAATTATATACATTTCACTCAAAATCTCTCCCTTTAATAAAATTATTGTGTAATAAATATTTATTTAACTCTGGAAATGATTCTTTTAATTTTAATTTCTTGTTAATTTCAATGTTATTTGTTTAGTGTTGGTTTGAAGTGTAAAATATGGGACGTGGCTCCTTTAAGAATTGTGTTCCGGTTGCTTTTCCATATAAACTGGTGATACGGTGTTTAGGTTATACGGAAGCGCTTTATTGCGTTCAGTAAAAATGCGCTTTATTGCAGTAATACAGATTTGGGAATGCGATGCGCTTGCGTAAGGTTCCATACGGTAATATACGCTAATATAGTGAGGAGATCGTACCTGTTGTGAATGCGCAGCTAGGGGGCGTGATTGAGGGAAATTGTGAATAGGAAGAATAGGGAATAGGAAGTGTGAGTGGATGCACTGAACGTTTATTTATTCGTTTGTTCTTTGTTGTTCTTTGTTGTCGTCCATTCGCCAACACGACGCAGAGTGAAGGAGCATATCAGTGACATAGTAATACACACTGCGTTAATCACGTTTTAATAACAGTAGTTCCATTCGAATGAATTTGTGTTTACGTGTTAACAGCCCTAACATAAAATTTACCGTAAATGTAGATTAATGAAAAAAGAAACGAATTTGAGTGATCGTAGTATCAGGAACATAACCAAAGAAACAGGGAACGGGGGGGGGGGGGGGGGGGGGGGGGGGGGGGGGGGGGGGGGGGGGGGGGGGGGGGTTGGGGGGGGGCAAAATGCACTGTATGTATATTTATAAACATATTCCTCCGCCCATGGGGACAAGAGATTGAGAAAGACATAATATGAGCAGATGCTCAGTGATTTATGAGATCCAGTGCAAAGCTGAGGTGTAATACATTTTTCAGTGCGGCACGGACACACGCGGTCGGTCCGAGAGCTGGCTCGGGGAGAGACGCGCTCTTTAATGCGCGCTGACATCCAAAATATGCCAACTCTGTTTCCATCACTGATTCCTCGCCGGTAAATACACAGCAGCTGGGTGACCCTTTTTGTGCTGCTGTTCCTAATCCGGGCTGACAGGCTATTCGGCTAATTCATTACCCGCTCTAATGTTACCTGAATAAAGCCGGGGCAGATTGGGCCGCTCGGGCGGCTCGGCTGATTCATTCTCCTCCTCCGGCTGCAACGCCTGCTCGTCGTTCTGTTTTTTTTTTTTTTGTTTTGTTGTTGTTGTTTTGTTTTTTTTGGGTTTGTTTTTTAATCACCTCGGATCGAATCGAACTCTATAGACGTCCCAATGAATCACTTTTTTTGTATCCCTCGGAGACGGCGGATAATAACTTTTAATTGTAATTAATTTCACATCCGATTTAATTGGAGGCTTGGCACTCGGCGCCGCCGCTTTTAGCCTCCGTCGGATTGGGATGCACTTGGCTCGGAAAGCCATTAAACCCCCCCCACCACCACCACCACCACCCCAACCACCGTCTCCTCAGTGGCCACAACAGGGAGTAAAACAAACAAAAGGTGGAGATCGAGTGGAGGAGATCCGAAGGGGAAAATGTATGCGCGGTAAATATCTTCTTCTCGGCGACGGAATGACAGTAATTTGACTGTAAGGGTTGGTACGCCCGCCTCGGCCCCGGACCGGCCATCTGTCACGCTGCCTGATCCATTACACAATAATGCAGCTCGACTGGGCATTTGGAGCGAGAAGAAAGGAAGAGGATCAATGTGTCAGCGTGTCTCTGTATCTCCTACGGCGGACAGGAGGTCGTCTCCTCATGCTCCGTTACGTGCTGAGCGGGACGGCGGGTAGACAGGTCAGATACGTGTGCACCGCTTCCTGTCTCACTCCAACGCAGATTATCTCCGGTTAATCCTCCACCAGAATCACTCGGACCACTTAAAACAGTGATTTAACCCGCGTCCACTATGGCTAATGGGCTAATATATAGTGTGTAGGAGGAGGGGGGCGGGGCTTGTGTCATGACATTGATACAGATTGGGAAACGATTGATTCTGTAATATAGTGTGTTGGCGGATGTCGGGAAGATTACTTTGGTACATGCAATGTTTATAATTGTGTGTAGGAGGAGTGTCGGGCATATCCAATACAGATTACGCTAAGTAATTAGTGTGTGTAGGGGGAGGGGGGGCGGGGCTTGTTTGCAGATACAGATTACGCTAATGTAAGTGTGTGTAGTGGAGGAGGGGGGCGGGGCTTGTGGTACATGCAGATACAGATTACGCTAATGGTAATATAGTGTGTGTAGGAGGAGGGGGGCGGGGCTTGTGGTACATGCAGATACAGATTACGCTAATGGTAATATAGTGTGTGTAGGGGGGGAGGGAGGGGCGGGCTTGTGGTACATGCAGATACAGATTACGCTAATGGTAATATAGTGTGTAGGGGAGGGAGGGGGGCGGGCTTGTGGTACTGGATTACAGATTACGCTAATGGTAATATAGTGTGTAGGGGAGGGAGGGGGTGGCTTGTGGTACATGCAGATACAGATTACGCTAATGGTAATATATAGTGTGTAGGGTAATATAGTGTGTGTAGGAGGAGCCTTGTGGGAGGGGAGGATATAGGGGTAGGAGGAGGGGGGCGGGGCTTGTGGTACATGCAGATACAGATTACGCTAATGGTAATATAGTGTGTGTAGGAGGAGGGGGGCGGGGCTTGTGGTACATGCAGATACAGATTACGCTAATGGTAATATAGTGTGTGTAGAGGGGGAGGGAGGGGCTTGTGGTACATGCAGATACAGATTACGCTAATGGTAATATAGTGTGTGTAGGGAGGGAGGGGCGGGCTTGTGGTACATGCAGATACAGATTATGCTAATGGTAATATAGTGTGTGTAGTGTGTGTGTCTGTATGCAGATACAGATTACGCTAATGGTAATATAGTGTGTAGGGGAGGGAGGGGCGTGGCTTGTGGTACATGCAGATACAGATTACGCTAATGGTAATATAGTGTGTGTAGGGGGAGGGGGGGCGGGGCTTGTAGAGGGGCTTTTTACATCAAATTGTTCACATGAAACCCTATTTGTAATCTTTAACATTGTCGTAACTGTAATTTGATTACACATTTTTTTCTTCTCAGTAACTGTAACGTGACTGTAACTGTGACTGTGACGTGTGCAAAAGCATCACTATTATAATCTCTCTCTCGCTTTGGTCAAATTTTCGCCAAATTTGTCCCAAACTCCCGCCAACTCGTCCCGCAGTTTTTGTCCGATCGTCACGAATCATACCTCATATCGTGCGGCTCGATGGTGTGAGGTGTGCTATTACTTTTATAAGAAATCCTCCTGCGGAAATCCGAACCCGGGGCCAAAAAGCGTGATTTTTTTCCCATAGAAAATGAAGGGGGTTGAAATTTGGTACCTCACAGTTCGGGCCTGTGAGCGTCCGACATGCACATATGGCAAATCCACTCGTAGGGGGTCCGGAGTGGATCACGATCATATACCTCCCAAATCCCACACCTGTTCCACTACATTTCGGCACCATAGAGAATGAATGGAGAGATTAGACGCTCCGCTGTTCGGCCCGTGTTCACCCGAATGCACATTTGACATATCCATATCCAGGTGAGATGGAGTAGGTCACAAACATATGACTGCTGCATGGCATCATGTGGCCGCAAACGTGAAAAATCTGTGAAACTCGGACACAGGGTCATGTGACATGTCTCGGGCACATCGACGGGAGTCGGACTCTGGATAATTTGATGATGTCACATGCATCACTGGCCCCGCCCCCTCCCAAAAAAATGCCCAAAACATGTGTTTTTGGTGTCTAAACACTCGTTTCTCAGAACGAACTAGCAAGTCAAATCTTAATACTAAACGGACCAGGATCTAAGGGGTCGCGCCCGGAGCTGCGGTTTGCATCAGCAATCATCAATCACATTTTCTTCAGGAAATGTCCCATGTCTAGTTCATTCATTCATTTATTCGACCGCTTTATCTGTTCTTCCCTCGGGTCACGGGGAGTCTGTGCCTCTCTCAGGCATCTATGGGCATTAAGGCAGGATACACCCTGGATGGAATGCCAACCCATCGCAGGGCACACACACACACACACACACATTCATACACTAGGGACAATTTTCCAAGGTGCCAATCGACCTACCGTGCATGTTTTTGGACCGGGAGGAAACCGGAGAACCCGGAGAAAAACCCCCTGAGGCACGGGGAGAACATGCAAACTCCACACACACATGGCCGAGACGGGAATCAAACCCTGGCCCTGGCGGTGTGAGGCGAACATGCTAACCACTAAACCACCGTGCCCCTCCATGTCTAGTTTTGTAACTAAATTCCATAACGGCATTAAACGTAACTCTTTATTCCCCAACGCTGCTGATTGGTTTAAAAAGCATCATTTGTTTTTGTTTTTTTTCTCTCCACACTGCTCTGACAACCTTTTCTAAGGTTGCCAAAAGTATGTGGACACCTGGTCATATGTATGGTTTATGATTTTTGAGCATCAAATTCCACATTGGGATTTTCTTCTTCACTTCAAAGAAAAGAAAAAGACCCACCGAACATCGGAACAGAATTGGCCAAAATGAAAGTGAAAGCGCAAGTACTCTCAGTAGGCAGTAATATCGCGAAGAGCATGCAAAGGTTGACCCGGAATGCCTGCTCCGTCGGAAGCGATTCGAGATATGACAAGTGCAGAACAAAGGCCACCCCAAGAATGGCAGCTTGGCGATAACGGGACTCGAACCCCCAACCTTGTGGGTCATTCTCATAAAATCATCTGAAAATTGCCCACATTTACATGTTTATGAGTTTATTGACCTAAACTCAGATGGAAAAAGATAGAATCGATATATATCTTGATTGATCTTTTTTTATTTGTCACTATCTACTTAATAATCAGTCAGGGAAGATCGATTTGAATACAGAAGGCCCAGGATTTTATTTAATGCCAGCATGCATTGACCATTGACTCATTAAGCTAAAAAAAATTACCATTTTGTGACGGGGTGGGGGGGGATATTTGTAATCCTGATGTCTGAATATCTTCTTTTATTTATTTATATTTTTTTTTTGGAAGAAAACGCTGTTAGCATTAGCATTCACGCAAGCTACAAAGTTCAAGGTTTCAAAAAGGCTTTGCGGAAAGCGCTAGCCTAGAATTCGTAAAAAAAAAAAAATAATAATAATAATAATAAGTACCATTGTCGTGCAGCTTTACTAGCCGCGCCGACCTCGTGAAATGGGGTCTTATAGCAAGCTCTCCGCATCCCCGCAGTAAATTGACCTCCTGTAATGGACGCTTTTGTTCGCATGACGGCGAGGTCAACGCACTCGTCCAGAATATGTCACTCATCAGACTGGGGCTACGCGGCAGAGCAGATAAGAGCACCGAGAGAAGCTGATAATGGACAGGAAAATACATTCAAGCCCTAAATACACCCTTTTAGGACTAATGCGGCGTGGCAGAGAGGCAACGTCACCCCGGCCTTTCGCTTTTGTTTCGTTCGGTTTGTTTGGCTCCAAGTTTTCATTGCAGGTGCACGTGCATGTTGTTTTTTGTTTTTTTTGTTCACTAAACGTGACACAGCACAAATTGGGAGCAGTGGCGTGTGTTGGCAGATAAACGGAGTCACTAATGCTTCCATTTAAATGCTTTGTGGAAGAGAGCGGGCAATTCCCAGGTAATCTAAACTCTAATAAAAGAGCATTGTCAGAGAGACACAGCGAGCCATCGCTGTCACCGAGTCAAGCTCGTTGTAAATAGACATACATGATTAAAACGTCTTTTCTTTTTATCGCTTTTAAAAGCGATGCTGAAACGTCAGCGCGTTCATCCCATCGATCTGCCCGTGTGTACTCGGGTCTTACTCGGACATGTTTGCTAACTGGATTTTTTTTTTTTTGCCGTGTTCAGGAGCCACGAAGATCATCATTCTTATTTTTATCTTTAAAAGTCTGGGTAGAAAAAAAAACATAAGCCAAATTACATTCATCCATTCATCTTCTAGCGCTTTATCCGATCTTCCCTCGGGTCACGGGGAGCCTGTGTCTATCTCAGGCGTCTATGGGCATTAAGGCAGGATACAACCCTGGTATGGAATGCCAACCCATCGCAGGACACACACACACACACACACACACACACACACACACACACACACACACATTCATACACTAGGGACAATTTTCCAAGGTGCCAATCAACCTACCGTGCATGTTTTTGGACCGGGGGAGGAAACCGGAGAACCCGGAGAAAAAACCCCCTGAGGCACAGGGAGAACATGCAAACTACACACATACATGGACGAGACGGGAAGCGAACCCGGACCCTGGTGGTGTGAGGCGAACGTGCTAACCACTAAACCACCATGCCCCCTTAAATTAGATTTCATTCATTCATCTTCTACCGCTATATCCGATCTTCCCTCGGGTCACGGGGAGTCTGTGTCTATCTCAGGTGTCTATGGGCATTAAGTTAGGATACACCCTGGATGGAATGCCAACCCATCGCAGGACACACACACACACACACACACACACACACATTCATACACTAGGGACAATTTTCCAAGGTGCCAATCAACCTACCGTGCATGTTTTTGGACCGGGGAGGAAACCGGAGAACCCGGAGAAAAACCCCCTGAGGCACGGGGGAGAACATGCAAACTCCACACACACATGGCCGAGACGGGATTCGAACCCGGACCCTGGAGGTGTGAGGCGAACGTGCTAACAGATTATCCACTAAACCACCGTGCCCCCTCAAATTACATTTACAACGATGAAAATTCTAACATTTTCTTGAAGTGTAAAACAGTGGAAAGAAGTGAAAAAGATGTTTAAAGAAGTAGAAGTAGTGGAAGTGATGGCACCCCCCCCCCCCACAGAGTCCTGATCTCTACATCATGGAGTGTGTGTGTGGGATTTACATGAAGAGACAGAAGGATGTGAGAACGTCTCCATCCACAGAAGATCTGTGTTTACTTCTCCAAGATGGAACAAACAACCAGCCGAGTTCCTTCATAAACACATAAACACTGTGTGTAAGTGTACATAGAAGTGTTACTGCTGTTTTGAAGGTAAAATGTGTTCATTTCTATTTCTCTTTTCTTCATTCACTGCAAAGTAAATAATTAACACTTCCTTTCTTTGTTTACAGCATTTACAGCGTTCTTTGTTTACAGCATTTTTTTCACACACTTGCCTATATATATATTATATATATATATATATATATATATATATATATATATATATATATATATATATATATATATATATATATCATTCATTCATTCATTCATCTTCTACCGCTATATATCTGATCTTCCCTCGGGTCACGGGGAGTCTGTGCCTATCTCAGGCGTCTATGGGCATTAAGGCAGGATACACCCTGGACGGAATGCCAACCCATCGCAGGGCACACACACACACACATTCACACACACATTCACACACACATTCATACACTAGGGACAATTTTCCAAGGTGCCAATCAACCTACCGTGCATGTTTTTGGACCGAAAGGAAACCGGAGAACCCGGAGAAAAACCCCCCTGAGGCACGGGGAGAACATGCAAACTCACACACACACATGGCCGAGACGGGAATCGAACCCGGATCCTGGCGGTGTGAGGCGAACGTGCTAACCACTAAGCCACCGTGCCCCTAGTATGTATATATATATATATATATATATATATATATATATATATATATATATATATATATATATATATATATATATATATTATATATAAACTTTTGCACAGTACTGTATATAAAATCTTCACATCTTTTTCACCAATCAACAGACGTTTACCTGTTTTCCATACGTCTCCTTTGCAATGATTGTTTTTGTCCTCCTATTAACGCTGTTCATTTCCATCCGCACCGCCACCCCCCTGCTCTCGTGCTTTCTGACAGAGCGTCTCCCTCCCGACTCTCCAGTGGCGCGTTACACAGCTACAGCGCGTTTATCAAAACCCATTTTCCTGGAAAACACAGCCATTACCAATTTTTAAAGCAGTCGGGGAATATTGCACGTCTCCTTCCTCTTCTGGGAAACCGAACGCTGCTAATGTAATGTGTGCTAATGTTGGAAATGTTTTTTTTTTCCTGTTATATAACTTTATCATTGTAGGCACGGTGGTTTAGTGGTTTAGCATGTTTGCCTCACACCGCCAGGGTCTCGGCCATGTGTGTGTGTGTGTGTGGAGTTTGCATGTTCTCCCCGTGCCTCAGGGGGTTTTTTCTCCGGGTTCTCCGGTTTCCTTTCCGGTCCAAAAACATGCACGGTAGGTTGATTGGCACCTTGGAAAATTGTCCCCAGTGTATGAATGTGTGTGTGTGTGTGTGTGTGTGTGTGTGTGTGTGGTGTGTGTGTGTGTGTGTGTGATTGGCATTCCATCCAGGGTGTATCCTGCCTTAATGCCCATAGACGCCTGAGATAGACACAGACTCCCCTATCTCAAGATGAATGAATGAATGAATGAACGAATGAACGTTATCATTGTACAAACATTACAGTAATGCAAGAATTCAATCTAGAATGTATAAAAATTGTAATTAAAAACATCTATATTAATTGCATTTTTTTTTTACTTTTAGTCTTCTTTTAACAATCACAGAATGAAAGACAGTTTATTTTAATGCTGATATTTCTTTTTCGTAACCGCACAGCTTTTGGCTATTCCAAAACTATGGAAACCCCTTCTGAGAGACACATGCATGCATCTTTTGTTTCTATGCAACAAGCTAGGTAATGTAACAGCTGGAAGGAATCCTTTGAGTAAATAAATATTGAAATGTCCAGATGTTCCACTTCCTAGCTTAGCATGAAGAACAGCTTTACACACTCTCACTACACACTACAAATCCAGCTGAAATACTTCGCTTGTAAAACGAATGGTCTGCACTAATCGGTGATTCCTTTCCAGCCTTCATCCCCAAGGATCAGTTCAGTAGGACGTAGGTGCGGTGACTAGGCAGGCCATTCCATTGTACAGACGAACGAGTTACGTTCCAAGAGTTCGTCCGTAGTATGAATTTGTTCGTAAACGTTTGCTATTGACTACGCATGTCTCCTAACTATGTTGGTAAAGATATACAGCTATAAAAACAGTAGTTTACTGCATTCCTGAATGAGGCACTTAATAAACGTTATAAAAACAATAACACATTTTAAATGAATCAACTGTGTATACAGTAATGTATATAGTAAGTACTGTACTTACCATGGAATGTGAGGTTAGCGCTTGTTCATTACGCTCCGTGACTGTTGAATCCGAACAAATTTTACTTTGCAGACATGTTTTGTTCATATATATATATATATATATATATATATATCAATATATATATAATATATATATATATATATATATATATATATATATATATATATACAGACAGATAGACAGACAGATAGATAGATAGATAGATAGATAGATAGATAGATAGATAGATAGATAGACAGATAGGTTAGATAGATAGATAGATAGATAGATAGATAGATAGATAGATAGATAGATAGATAGATAGATAGATAGATAGATAGATAGATAGATAGATAGATAGATAGATAGATAGATAGATAGATAGATAGATAGATAGATAGATAGATAGATAGATAGATAGACAGACAGATAGGATAGATAGATAGATAGATAGACATATGTAGATAGATATATAGATAGATAGGTAGATAGACAGACAGACAGATAGATAGATAGACAGACAGATAGGTAGATAGATCCAGACAGGCAGATAGGTAGACAGAACAGATAGATAGACAGACAGATAGATAGATAGATAGACAGACAGATAGACAGGATAGTAGATAGACAGACAGACAGATAGTAGATAGATAGAGACAGACAGATAGTAATAGATAGACAGACAGATAGGTAGATTTACATAGATATAATAGATAATAATTTACAGACAGACATATATATAGATAGATAGACAGACAGACAGATAGGTCCTCTCTACTATAGATAGATAGATGTTAGATCATACAGACTCAGGGTATAATATATAGGTTTGATTCCCCGTCCCATGTAGGTAGACAGAGACAGACAGATAGGTAGATAGATAGACAGACAGAATAGGGGACAGAAAGATAGGTAGATAGATAGAAGGGGGCAGGGTGGTTAGCAAAGTGTAAAATATGGACTTTAAGAATTGTGTTCGCCTCACACCGCCAGGGTCCGGGTTCGATTCCCGTCTCGGCCATGTGTTTTGTTCATTCGCACAACACGACGCAGAGTGAAGGAGCAGATCACTCACATAGTAATGCACACTGCGTTATAACACGAGTTAATAACATCAGTGCCGTTAAAATCGATTTGCGTAGGCACATTACACTTTATTTATTTATTTATTTATTTATTTATTTATTTATTTATTTATTTATTTATTTATTTAAAGAAAACATACATTTTGGTC
>JACRUU010000003.1:2125210-2132710 GCA_030449085.1 Kryptopterus vitreolus
CTCCTAGCTCACTCTCTTCGGGGTGTCTGGTTCGGGTGGGTTGGGGGTTCTCGGGGTTCCACTCGCCCACATAGTCCCTCCTCGGGCTCTCTCGGTGGACTCCCATTTGGGTTATTCTGGGTCTCATCATCCTCCCTGCAAAGGCCTCTCTCTCCCTATTTCTACCTCTCTCTCTCTCTTCTCCTCTCTCTCTCTCTCTCCGCTTCTCTCTCTCTCTCTCTCTCCTCTCTCTCTCTCTCTCTCTCTTCTCTCTCTCTTCTCTCTCTCTCTCTCTCTCCATCTCTCTCTTCTCTCTCTCTCTATCTCCTCTCTCTCTCTCTCTCTCTCTGTGTGTGTGTGTGTGTGTGTGTGTGTGTGTGTGTGCAGATCCGGAACGCAGCGTCAGGGCTGTGTATTGACACCAAACACGGCTCGACAGGAACGGAGCTGCGTCTGGACAACTGCCTGAAGGAGGGAGCTGAGAGAACCTGGGCACATGAACAGGTGACACAGCACTTTTCATTCAGAGTGTCTCTCTAACACAACACACAGCGTTAACACTGTAAGAGAACTGAACCCAGAACCCTCCGCTCTGTCGCCTCTAAACGCCCAATTACTGCTGAATCAGTAAAGCAGCTTCCTGATCCGTATAGCGAACGCTTAAACGCTACAACTACGAGCAACACGAAATAATCGACAACACTCCAGCCATTTGACTCTGCAGCTGTGATGTAAAGACTCTCGTTAACAGGAAGACGTGTGTGAGATTACCAGTGGATCTAAACACTGTAGGATTTCAGATCTGCTGGAGCGAAACTCATTTGTTCCTGATCACAGTCTGAATCGTTTTATTATGTGAATGCGAACGTGAAGAACATGAAGGATAAAGAGACGAGTGTGTGTACGAGTGTGTGTACGAGTGCGTGTGTGCGAGTGTATGTGCGAGTGTGTGTGCGAGGGTGTGTACGACGGTGTGTACGTGTGTGTATGCGAGTGTGTGTGCGAGTGTGTGTGCGAGGGTGTGTACGAGGGTGTGTTTGAGTGTTTGTACGAGTGTGTGTACGAGGGTGTGTACGAGTGTGTGTGCGAGTGTGTGTGCGAGTGTGTGTGCGAGTGTGTGTACGAGTGTGTGTGGGGGTGTGATATCTAAAAAAAACAGGCTGGTGTGAAATTATCTTTATTAACCACAAAAATGTATTTAAGAGACTAATTTAGATTATAGGATAAATAAAAATTATATATATATATATATAGAGAGAGAGAGAGAGATGGATAGGGGATAGGGTAGATAGATAGATAGATGGATGGATGGATGGATGGATGGATCGATGGATCGATGGATCGATGGATGGATGAATATGACAGATAGATACAATATATATGATAGATATGCTTAACAGGATAAATAGAATAGATAGTATGTATGGATGAGTAGATACGATAGATTGATAGATGGACGGAGGGATGGATGGATGGATGGGTGGATGGGTGGATTAATATGATAGATAGATACAATATATATGATAGATATGCTTAACAGGCTAAATAGGATAGATAGTATGGATGGATGAATAGATAGATAGATAGATAGGATTTATGAATGATGGATAATAGATAGATAGATAGATAGATAGATAGATAGACAGATAGATAGATAGATAGATAGATAGATAGATAGATAGATAGATAGATAGATAGATAGATAGATAGATAGATAGATAGATAGATAGATAGATAGATAGATAGATAGATAGATAGATAGATGCTTATATGGATGGACAGATAGATAGATAGATAGATAGATAGATAGATAGATAGATAGATAGATAGATAGATAGATAGATAGATAGATAGATAGATAGATAGGATTCATGAATGATGGATAGTAGATAGATAGATAGATAGATAGATAGATAGATAGATAGATAGATAGATAGATAGATAGATAGATAGATAGATAGATAGATAGATAGGATTTATGAATGATGGATAATAGATAGATAGATAGATAGATAGATAGATAGATAGATAGATAGATAGATAGATAGATAGAACATAGGTTACAGGAAATGGAAATCATTGGCCGGATTGTAAAGGGTGTATAGTGGGAGATGTTGCTGTGACCCTCCACCCTATTCAACAACTTGAACTGGAACGCGCGCGGTTTTTCTGAATTAAATAAACCGCTAACGAGTACCATCTGCCTTTTTTAGGGGTCGTTCAATATAATTATTTTTTATTCTAATATGAAAATGCAATACAGTCCACATTCTTCTGTTCGGAACTGAGCGAACCCCCTTTAGACACGCTGCTTAGCGTGGAGATAGTGTGCGGCCGAGTTGGAGTGGCTTGTGTAATGTAATTTGCTCGCTCATAATTAAATTAAATATAGTGCACCATATGGTAAGTGGAAAGTGAATCGAGCTCCATGAACAGACTCGAACAAAACTAATACTACAATAAGCAGAGCGTTGCCATGGCAGCTGCGAAGTGAAGCAAACTGTGACAGTATGGAAGTATGACGTGTGTAAAACAAAAGTCGGCCATGCAGTAAATGCAACCAGTTGAGTTTCGGGTCGTCGCATCGGAGTAAACGATACAATTATATACAATATATACAATTTTCAATATATACAATACATTCATTCATTCATCTTCTAGCGCTTTATCCGATCTTCTCTCGGGTCACGGGGAGTCTGTGTCTATCTCAGGCGTCTATGGGCATTAAGGCAGGATACACCCTGGATGGAATGCCAACCCATCACATGACACACACACACACTAGGGACAATTTTCCAAGGTGCCAATCAACCTACCATGCATGTTTTTGGACCGGGAGGAAACCGGAGAACCCAGAGAAAACACCCTGAGTCACGGGGAGAACATGCACAAACTCCAAACACACATGGCCGAGACGGGAATCGAACCCGGATCCTGGAGGTGTGAGGAGAACCTGCTAACCACTAAACCACTGTGCCCACCATATACAATACAATACATTCATTCATTCAACTTCTACCGCTTTATCCGATCTTCCCTCGGGTCACCGGGAGTCTGTGCCTATCTCAGGCGTCTATGGGCATTAAGGCAGGATACACCCTGGATGGAATGCCAACCCATCGCAGGACACACACACTAGGGACAATTTTCCAAGGTGCTAATCAACCTACTGTGCATGTTTTTGGACTGGGGGGGGAAACCGTAGAACCCCGAGAAAAACTCCACACACACACACACACACACATGGCCGAGACGGAAATCGAACCCGGACCCTGGCGGTGTGAGGCGAACGTGCTAACCACTAAACCACCGTGCACCCCGTATACAATACAATACAAATATACAATACAATATACAATTTCTACACTTTTTACAAAGCAGCCGATTATTTATAACCAATATTTTATATGTTGTGTTATTCCCCTCGAAAAAAAGGACATACATGAACTAATAAAATGCACATTCAACACGTGAGGAAATACACTTACTTGTGCTAATTAGTGACGTGTGCAAAAGCATCACTATTATAATCTCTCTCTGGCTTCGGTCAAATTTTCGGTGTGTAACTCGTCCCGCAGTTTTTGTCCGATCGTCACGAATCATACCTCATATCATGCGGCCCGATGGTGTGAGATGTGCTGTTACTTTTCTAAGGAATCGCCCTGCGGAATTCCGAACCCGGGGCCAAAAAGTGGGATTTTTTTCCCATTGAAAATGAAGGGGGTTGAAATTTCGTTCCTCACATCTCAGGCTGTGAGCGTCCGACATGCACATATGGCAAATCCACTTGTAGGGGGTCCGGAGTGGATCGCGATCATATACCTGCCGAATCCCACACCTGTTCGGAATTTTGGGAAATCCGCGACATTTCGGCCCCATAGAGAATGAATGGGAAAATTTGGCGCTCCACTGTTCGGCCCGTGTTCGCCCAATATGCACATTTGGCTCGTAGGTGAGATGGAGTAGGTTGCGACCATATGACTCACGTGGCCACAAAACGTGAAAAATCTGCGAAACTCGGACACAGGGTCATGTGACATGTCTAAACGCTTGGCACATCGACGGGAGTCAGACGCCGGGTAATTTTAGGATGTCACATGCGTCACTGGCCTGGCCCCTCCCAAAAAACACCCAAAATGTGTTTTGAAATGCGCATAGTGAAGCTCACTGGTTAAAGCATTGTGTTCTGGACCGGACGGTCGCAGGTTCAAATTCCCCCACCACTATGCTACCACTAGAGGGCGTTAGAGCAAGGAACTTAACCTTCATTTGCTCAGTTCTAAGTCACTAGTGATGAGGCCGTCTTCCAAATGTTACAAATGAGGAACGTGTGGTAGCGTCGGCTGTGCATCGAGATGCGAATCGCGTCGTCCTCAGACACGAGGATTCATCTCATTAATACCGATGCACAACCAGAATTCTAATAAGTATTTCTTAAGTGTGCAGTACTGAAGTGTACAGTATAATTGCGTAATTGATATTTAAGAGCGATTCTCTGGCTCTTGCTTTAGATCTTCACCTTTGGCTGGAGGGAGGACATCAGGCCCGGAGACCCTCTGCACACCAGGAAGTTGTGTTTTGATGCCATCTCTCAGAGCAGCCCGGTCACTCTGTACGACTGCCATGGCATGAGGGGCAACCAGCACTGGAGCTACCGCAGGGTAACACATGCAAACACACACACACACATACACACACACACACACACACACACACACACACACACAAAAACCTCACACTGATCCCACATTTTTTCACATAAAATGTCCAGGTATTGAGGTAAAATGTAAAATGTGAGGTAAAACCGGAGAACCCGGAGAAAAACCCCCTGAGGAACCGGGATAACATGCGAACTCCACACACACATGGCCGAGACGGGAATCGAACCCGGACCCTGGCAGTGTGAGGTGAACGTGCTAACCATTAATCCACCATGGCCCCTATATATATATATTACATTATATTATTCATTCATTCATTCATCTTCTACCGCTTTATCCGATCTTCCCTCGGGTCACGGGGAGCTCTGTGCCTATCTCAGGCGTCTATGGGCATTAAGGAAGGATACACCCTGGATGGAATGCCAACCCATCACAGGGCATACACACACACACACACACACACATTCATACACTAGGGACAATTTTCCAAGGTGCCAATAAACCTAACGTGCATGTTTTTGGACCGGGAAGAAACCGGAGAACCCGCAGAAAAAACCCCTGAGGCACGGGGAGAACATGCACAAACTCCACACACACATGGCCGAGACGGGAATTGAACCCGGACCCTGGCGGTGTGAGGCGAACGTGCTAACCACTAAGCCACTGTGCCCCCTATATGTTTATATTATTATATATTATATTATATTATATTATATTATATTATATTATATTGTATTAATTAATATACTCGTATTATTTTTTCATTTAACCCATTTTCATGATTGAGTATTTGTTCAGTAGTAATTCAGTATTCCTATTTTCTATTTTATTGATTATCAGTTGATTGACCAGTTATCATCAAGTACGATCCAACCAGTATTGGTAAACAGCACTATTGATCAACCTTTAATCAAAAGCTTATTCGTCATTCTTTATGGAAAAAAATACTCCGCATTGGTAAATCTTTGTAGTAGAAGAGGAATAAATAATAACAATGCCAATGCACTCGTGCACAAAGCTAGCTCCACGAAGATGTACTTTACACGGTTTGGAGTGGCCTCTGATAAAACTGGACTGCTGAGTGAATCTCAGGCCTCATCATCTCACGTACATTAGCATCTGTCTTTATTAACACTCTTGTTTTACAATCAAACCTCATACAAATCTCGACAAGCCAAAATCACTCCGAACATCTTCCCATAAGATGATGGGAAGGTCGTTATTGGAGTGAATGGACACGAGATGTTTCAAAAGTAGATGCCATTCTTATGGTCCACAAAGACTATATATTGAACCAGTTGAGTTTGTAATCAGTAAGTATTCACAGAGTGCTACAAAAGTAGGTTATGAATGAGAAGAGGATGAAATCTCAGTGCATGTTGAGAACAATAGAGTAGAAAGTGTGATGATGATGATGGTGATGATGTAATGGCGTTTCCAAGGCCACCACACAAGCACAGTTGATTAGCATGCTTAATGATCGGCTGGAATGAATCGGCACCGATTTAGACTTTTTCCGCGCTGAGCACTGGGCTGTCGAGCCGATACGTTCATTACCGTGAGGTCCTCATCAGCGGTGGGGGAGAGACACTTCAGTCTGTATTAAACACTGCACTTCCATATGGTGGGATCATGTGAACGGGTTTCATGTGGTAGGAGTCTCATTAGAAATTCAGCATACTGATTCATTATCATTTGAGTTCAACATAGGGAAGGTCAGACGGAGTTGCAGTAGTGTGCAGTAGGAACGACAGACTGGTTCAAGGTGGAGGTGGAATTGCATCAAGGATCTGCCCTGAGACCTTTCCTGTTTGCACTAGTGCTGCACTAGTGACTAGTGATGATTTTGCATTTAGGGAGGTGTGCGCTGGAGAGAAGGGGAATGAACGTGAGAGAGAGTACATGTGTGTGTGAATTAGAGGGAAGGCAGTGGAGTGGGTGGAGAAGTGAAGAAAAGAGTGCATGCAGGGTGAAGAAAAGAGTGCATGCAGTGGGGAGTGGGTAGAGGAGAGAAGAAAAGAGTGCATGCAGGGTGGAGTGGGTGGAGAAGTGAAGAAAAGAGTGCATGCAGGGTGGAGTGGGTGGAGAAGTGAAGAAAAGAGTGCATGCAGGGTGGAGTGGGTGGAGAAGGGTGGGGTGGGTGAAGAAAAGAGTGCAAGCAGGGTGGAGTGGGTGGAGAAGTGAAGAAAAGAGTGCATGCAGGGTGGAGTGGGTGGAGAAGGTGAAGAAAGAGTGCAGTGCAGCAGGGTGGAGTCGGGTGGAGAAGTGAAGAAAAGAGAGTGCAGGCAGGGTGGAGTGGGTGGAGAAGTGAAGAAAGAAGCGTGGCAGGAGTGGAGCAGAACATGTGTGGAGTGGGTGGAGAAGTGAAGAAAAGAGTGCATGCAGGGTGGAGTGGGTGGAGAAGTGAAGAAAAGAGTGCATGCAGGGTGGAGTGGGTGGAGAAGTGAAGAAAAGAGTGCATGCAGGGTGGAGTGGGTGGAGAAGTGAAGAAAAGAGTGCATGCAGGGTGGAGTGGGTGGAGAAGAGAAGGAAACAGTATCAGCAGGGTGGAGCGGGTGGAAGAGAGAAGGAAACAGTATCAGCAGGGTGGAGCGGGTGGAGAAGAGTTTGCAGGAGTGATGTGTGATAGACGGGTGTCTGTAAGAGTGAAAGGGAACGTTTCTAGGACTGTAGTAAGGCATGCGATGTTGTTACGGTTTAGAGACAGTAGGGGGCGTTGTCGTAGTAGAAGACAGGAGGTGGAGGAGTTGAAGATGACGTTAGGAATGAGTTCGGGATGGGGTTGTTTTTGCAGTAAATACAGTCTCTTCTGGAAAACAACCGAATCTCACCATCCAAAAAAAGACTAATAATAACGAGG
>JACRUU010000003.1:2135210-2155210 GCA_030449085.1 Kryptopterus vitreolus
CCCTCCCCCTTTCCTGCCCCAGTTCCTCCACCTCAACTCTAAATAAAGTACAAAAAAAAAGGAACGAGTACGAATGTGTGAATAGATACAGACTCCTTCACTCCATGTTCTCATTATTAGACTGAGAAAAAAAATGCTTTTTTTTTTCTTCTTCCTGTCTGTCTGCATTTTTTTCTAAACATTAAACAACACATAGATATCACAATCCATTCTTGCCAGTTTATTGCTGATGTTTTTTTTTGTATGTATTTATGCAAATGAGACGTCTTCTGATTAAATATGCATATATTCGCACACAACAGATCAGATAATGGAATTGAAATATTATTATAATTTATTTATTAATGATAGATTTTACTGGTTTATTGCTGTCACGCCGTAGGCAGGAACGCCGTGTATATAATCCTGAAAATGCTTTAATGTTGTTTTTTTCCAACATTATTTCAACGTTTTGGGGGATATTCCATTGTGATCCACTGGATCCCTTCCGTTTCTCTCGTCTCCACAGCAGATCATCCTTTTCTATATCACTATAACCTCTGTATTAACACCTGCCCATTATCAAAAGCCAACCCACCTGCTCGTCTCCTGCATACCAAATCCATAAACCTCCACCTTCCATGGCCTTCCTCTTTTCCTCCGGCCTGGCGACTCCATCATATACCTCAAATTAAACTCTGCATGCGCTGTCTCTCTAATTAACTCATATCTAATCCTGTTCATCCTCAACACTCCCAGTGAACATCTCCAACTACTCCACGTTCAGCTCCGCCTCCCGTCTTTTACACCACGCCCCCTACTGTCTCTAAACCGTACATCTCCAACTCCTCCAGCTCCACCTCCTGTCTTTTACACCACGCCCCCTACTGTCTCTAAACCGTACATCTCCAACTCCTCCACCTCCAGCTCCGCCTCCTGTCTTTTACACCACGCCCGCTACTGTCTCTAAACCGTACATCTCTAACTCCTCCACGTCCAGCTCCGCCTCCTGTCTTTTACACGACCCCCCCTACTGTCTTTAAACCATACATCTCCAACTCCTCCACGTCCAGCTTCGCCTCCTGTCTTTTACACCACGCCCCCTACTGTCTCTAAACCGTACATCTCTAACTCCTCCAGCTCCGCCTCCTGTCTTTTACACCACGCCCCCTACTGTCTCTAAACCGTACATCTCCAACTCCTCCACGTACAGCTCCGCCTCCTGTCTTTTTTTACACCACGCCCTCTACTGTCTCTAAACCGTACATCTTTAACTCCTCCAGCTCCACCTCCTGTCTTTTACACGATGCCCCCTACTGTCTCTAAACTGCACATCTCCAACTCCTCCACGTCCAGCTTCGCCTCCTGTCTTTTACACCACGCCCCCTACTGTCTCTAAACTGCACATCTCCAACTCCTCCACGTCCAGCTCTGCCTTCTGTCTTTTACACCACGCCCCCTACTGTCTTTAAACCGTAACAACATCGTAGCTCTCACCACAGTCCTACAAATGTTCCCTTTCACTCTTACAGGTACCCGTCTATCACACATCACTCCTGCAAACTCTTCTCCACCCGCTCCACCCTGCCTGTATTCTTTTCTTCACTTCTCCACCCACTCCACCCTGCCTATATTCTTTCCTTCTCCACCCTGCCTACACTTTTTTCTTCACCTCTCCACCTTCTTCACCTTACCTGAACTCTTTTCTTCACTTCTCCACCTTCTTCACCCTGCCTGCACTCTTTTCTTCACTTCTCCACCTTTTTTACCCTGCCTGCACTCTTTTCTTGACTTCTCCAATCACTCCACCCTGCCTTCACTCTATCCTTCACTCCTTCACCCGATCCACTCTTCCTGCACTCTTTTCTAACACACTCTCCATTACTTTGCCCAATTGAACCCAGGCATTTCAACTCCTCCACCTTCACCACCTCTGTAATGCTCTGGGAAATGCTTTATTATTTCTGCTGGCTCGAGTTTTGTATGTGAATATTTGTCTCCCTCTGCTGGTCATGTTAGCACAGTACATCCTATTCCTTTTTTTTATTTCCTATATATATATATATTTTTTTATTTTTTTTTTACTTATCTATATTTTATTTATTTCATAATAACACATAATAACCAGTGCCATATTTTGCAAGCATCTTACATCTGAGGTGATTCTATGAATCAACTGACATTCAATCTAGAGCCAGACATCGTGCTGTAATACACACCGTCTGTATTTATGCATCCGTCTCCTAAACACACAGCAGGTGTCGACAACAAGCCAAGAAATCTGCTTTGGATCTGATTCAAGTTTGGTGTTTGTGTCTGTGTGCATCCTGACTTTAATTCTGCGGAAGGAATTAAGGATATGAAGGTCTATAGAGTCCGATGCCATTCGATTCACATCTTGATGAATAGTCAATGACACGATACTTTAAAAATACAGATGCGATACGATTTTGATGCCATTATATATATATATATATATATATATATATATATATATATATATAGTCCCTGACAAAAGTCTTGTCGCTTGTGTACAAATTGACCTGAAGTGAAGTGCCGCTGAAATATATTTCTAATCAAGATTTTTTTTACAAGAAATGGCTCATTTTAATCCCAACAGCTTTTGTAATAATGTTTCAGTGCAAAACGAAACTGTCAAAAAGTATTCTAATATTCACAGCTTGGTAAAGCCCATTGAGTCCATTTTTGCAAAGACATAAGTGTTGTCGCCTTGTCATATGAGCTTCACCTGTGACTAATAATGGATCAATTGAGGTCTCAGGTGTGTATAAAAAGAACCCCAGTACACTAGACCTTCACCTCAACTGCAACTAGACCTCTGCAAACATGCCTAAGATTCACCCTGAGACTAAAGTGTTGATTATCAAGAGGCTGAAGACCAGATCCACTGCTGATGTGGCAGACACCTTCAATGTGTCTCAGCGTCAAGTACAGAGGATAAAAAAAAGATTTGAAGAGACTGGAGACGTTTTTGACAAGCCCAGGTCAGGCAGACCCCGCAAGACAACTGCTCGAGAGGACCGTTTGTTGGCTCGAAAATCCAAGGCCGGCCCATTTTCCACTGCAGCAGAGCTCCACGAGACCTGGTCACCTGAAGTCCCCGTGTCAACCAGAACAGTTTGTCGGATTCTATCTCGAAATGGCCTCCATGGTCGAATCAGTGCCCAGAAGCCAGCACTAAACAAAAGACGATTGAAAAACCGTGTGGCATTTGCCAAGGCCCACAGCCTGCTAAAAGGATGGACGCTGGAAAAGTGGCAGAAGGTCGATTTTTCAGATGAATCTTCTGTTGAATTACACCACAGTCGCCGCAAATATTGCAGGAGACCTACTGGAGCCCGCATGGATCCGAGATTCACCCAGAAAACAGTGAAGTTTGGTGGCGGAAAAATCATGGTCTGGGGTTACATCCAGTATGGGGGTGTACGAGAGATCTGCAGGGTGGAAGGCAACATCAATAGTCTAAAATACCAAGAAATCTTAGCTACCTCTTATATTCCCAACCATAAAAGAGGCCAAATTCTGCAGCAGGATGGTGCTCCATCGCATACTTCCATCTCCACATCAAAGTTCCTCAGGGCGAAGAAGATCAAGATGCTCCAGGATTGGCCAGCCCAGTCACCAGACTTGAACATCATTGAGCATATGTGGGGTAGGATGAAAGAGGAAGCATGGAAGACTAAACCAAAAAATATTGATGAACTCTGGGAGGCTTGCAAGACTGCTTTCTTTGCTATTCCTGATGACTTCATCAATAAGTTGTATGAATCCTTGCCAAACCGCATGGATGCAGTCCTTCAAGCTCATGGAAGTCATACAAGATATTAAATTTGGATCTCACAGCACCACTACTTAATTTGCTGAACATATTTTTGTATTTGCAGTAAATTTGTTCAATTTCTGTATAGGCGACAAAACTTTTGTCTTGCCAAAATTTGACCTTTCTGTTTTGATTAAATGATAAATCTTTTTTCAGTGAAACTAATTTATTTCAGTGCATTAAACATCATTTGGGAGGGTTTTAGCTGTTCATACGAGCTATTTCTAACACCAATTGATTAATTAAAAGTCAATAATAGCAAGGTTAATAGCAGGTGTTTCTACAAAATAGATAAGCGACAAGACTTTTGTCAGGGACTGTATATATGGTCGGCCTCAAAGAAGTTCTGGCAAACCGTCCGGCATATCAGAAGGGGGAAGCAGTGCCCTGCCAAAACTGTCTACAGTGGAGGTGGGGAGCTGTTGACTTCAACTGGGGACATCATTCGGACGGATCATTGGAAGGAATACTTTGAGGATCTCCTCAACCCCGGGAGTCATGCCTTCCGATGAGGAAGCAGAGGCCATGGGCTCAGAGGTGGCGTCATCTATCACCCAAGCTGAAGTCACCGAGGTAGTTGAGAAGCTTCTCGGTGGCAGAGCAGCGGGGGTGGATGAGGATCCAGCCCTGAGTACCTGAAGTCTCTGGATGTTGTGGGGCTGTCTTGGCTGACACGCCTCTGCAACATCGCATGGCAGCTGGGGACGGTGCCTCTGGATTGGCAGACCGGGGGGTGGTGGTTCCTCTTTTTAAGAAAGGGGACCGGAGGGTGTGCTCCAACTATAGGGGGATCACACTCCTCAGCCTTCCTGGAAAAAGTCTATGCCAGGGTACTGGAGAGGAGAATTCGGCCTTTAGTCGAACCCCGGATTCAGGAGGAACAATGCGGTTTTCGACCTGGCCGTGGAACACTGGACCATCTCTATACCCTCTACAGGGTGATGGAGGGATCATGGGAGTTTGCCCAACCAGTCCACATGTGCTTTGTGGATTTGGAGAAGGCATTCGACCGTGTCCCTCGCTGCACTCTGTGGGGGGTGCTCCGGGAGTATGGGGTCCGAGGCCCTCTGTTGGTCTCTGTATGCACGGAGCAGGAGTTTGGTTCGCATTGCCGGCAGTAAGTCAGACCTGTTTCCGGTGCATGTTGGACTCCGGCAAGGCTGCCCTTTGTCACCGGTTCTGTTCATTATTTTTATGGACAGAATTTCTAGGAGCAGCCAGGGGCTGGAGGGAGTCTGGTTTGGGGACCACAGGATCTCGTCTCTGCTTTTTGCAGATGATGTTGTCCTGTTGGCTCCATCAGGCCAAGACCTTCAGCATGCACTGGGAAGGTTTGCAGCCGAGTGTGAAGCAGCTGGGATGAAGATCAGCACCTCCAAGTCCGAGGCCATGGTCCTTAGCCGCAAAAAGGTGGTTAGCCCACTTCAGGTTGGTGGAGAGCTCCTTCCCCAGGTGGAGGAGTTCAAGTATCTTGGGGTCTTGTTCACGAGTGAGGGGAGGATGGAACGGGAGATCGACAGGTGGATTGGTGAAGCCTCTGCAGTAATGCGGTCGATGTACCGGTCCGTCGTAGTGAAGAGGGAGCTGAGGCAAAAGGCAAAGCTCTCAATTTACTGGTCGATCTACGTTCCTACTCTCACCTATGGCCATGAGCTTTGGGTCATGACCGAAAGGGCAAGATCCCGGATACAGGTGGCCGAAATGAGCTTCCTTGGCAGGGTGTCTTGGCGCTCCCTTAGAGATAGGGTGAGAAGTTCAGTCACTCGGGAGGAGCTCGGAGTAGATCCGCTGATCCTCCACATCGAGAGAGGCCAGCTGGCGTGGCTTGGGCATCTTTTTCGGATGCCTCCTGGGCGCCTTCCAGGGGAGGTGTTTCGGGCATGTCCCACCGGGAAAAGGCCTCGAGGAAGACCCAGAACACGTTGGAGGGACTATGTCTCTCGACTGTCCTGGGAACGCCTCGGTGTCCCCCCGGAGGAGCTAGAGGAAGTGGCTGGAGAGAGGGAAGTACTGGAGCATCTCTGCTTCAGACTGCTGCCCCCGCGACCCGGTCCCGGATAAGTGGAAGAAGATGGATGGATGGATGGGATCTGGAACCGCTCTTCGTCTGAGCTGTCCCCTAGGACCTGTTTGCCTTGGGAGACCCTACCAGGAGCATCTAGCCCCCGACAACATAGCTCCTAGGATCATCCGGTTACTCAAACCCCTCCACCACGTTAAGGTGGCGGTTCAAGGAGGGGTGATGTGAACATCTGTTATCTATATTGAACATCTATATTGATGATTTTGAAGTTTCAAATCCTTTAGTAACTTCATGCAAAAACACCAGATGACAGAATTCTACTGGTTGATCTTAATGAGCCGTCACAGTTCAGAACAAATTCACGCTGCCTTCAGCTAACTTTATCCTAAAAGTAATATTATTATTATATAATTTATCTATGCTATTTTGAGTCGTTATGGAAAGATAGGGATACACATACACTCCAGAGACATGGATTTGTATGTAGGTCTGTTTGAGGAAAATATCAAAAGTGCAGTTGTAGCGGTTACTGCAGGCAATCTTAGGATACATGGGCTAGCAGGATTCAAGGAAAATGTTCAAGTTGAGAACGTTTTTGTAGGTTTTGTCATGCTCCTAAGGATTAAGGATATGTGAAGCATTGATGTGTACAAGAGACCAGTTCCCCTTAAGAACTAGAGAACAGCACGCTCCGTGTACTGTAGATCTCAGAACAAACCAAACTGAAACAAAAACGTAAAGGTGTAAATGGAGAATGTGTTTTACAAAGTCATGTTTCATTCTTTCACCCAGTGACCGGATCTCTGCCAGATGCATTACATGCATTGTTTGAAGGAATAGGACCATTTGGGTTGGCCTTGTGTCGCAACAAAGTTAATAGATAAGAACTATTCAAAGGTTGTCTTTTGACAAGTTGAACCGCCCTCAAAAAACATTGGCGGAAACAGCCATGAGAAATGTACACACATACACACACACTGTTTAACCTCCTTCTATCAAGAAAGAGATACAAGAACGTTCTCCAGTAGGTTCAGGGACAGCTTCTTCATTTGGGAAGGAACCCGTTTACAGACAAACATTACCATGTTTAAAGAAATGCATTTGGCAGACACACATACACACACACTGTTTAACCTCCTTCTATCAAGAAAGAGATACAAGAACGTTCTCCAGTAGGTTCAGGGACAGCTTCTTCATTTGGGAAGGAAACCCGTTTACATCTGACAAACATTACAGCTTTATTTTTGTTTTGTTTAACTGCACTGTTATATTTACATTTCACATGGGAAGGAAACATATTTACATTTACGCCCAGTATATTTACATTTCGGGCACTTGGCAGACGCCCTTATCCAAAGCGACTTACAACTGAGCAATTGAAGGTTAAGGGCCTTGCTCATTAGTGGCAGCTTGGTGGTGGTGGGGTTTGAACCCATGATCTTCCGGTCCAGAGTCCAACACCTTAACCACTGGGCTACACCACCTCCCTGATTGCATCGACTGTTCAGGGATGTAAACTTGAGTGTGGTGATTGTAAAATCATTGTAGAAGTGTGTTTATAGTAATTACAGTCCAAATTCCTACTCATTCCTACTCATATAATAGAGTATATATATATATAGAATATATATATATATATATATATATATATATATATAGATATATATATATATATATATATATATATATATATATATATACAGCATTAATACAATTTTAAATTAATTAATTCTCACCAATATTTTCTGTTTCTGTCATAATTCATACTGTAGGGAGGTTGTGTAGCCCAGTGGTTAAGGTGTTGGACTCTGGACAGGAAGATCACAGGTTCAAACCACACCACCATCAAGCTTCCACTAGTGGGCCCTTGAGCAAGACCCTTAACCCTCAACTGCTCAGTTGTAAGTCGCTCTGGATAAGGACGTCTGCCAAATGCAGCAAATGTAAATGATTCATTATCATAATTGGTGATTGTAAAACACTGTAAAATAAGCCAGAGGTAGCCCAATGGTGAATTTTCATCTGTTGCCCCTTGCCAGATTTTACAATGACAACTTAAATAAGTGTAAATTAAGTTTTATGATTTACCTGATATTTACCAGATATGATTTACCTTTAACCATTTCCTTAATTTATATTTAAATATTTCAAAAGTGTACGACTCCTTAATTCAATTGGTAAAGTATTCCAATAATTACTGGCTCTGACGGAGAAGACTGACCTTCCAAATGCTGTGCACCTGAACTGTACAACAGTCTCCTCTATTAACTGCTCTTGTTAATCTGCCATTATTATCCTTCTGCATCGTAAACTGGTTTAAACGGCGGTTCAGAACCATTTAAAATCTTAAAATTTATGCAAACATGTACCAAATGTATTTTTAAATATTTCACAATAATGGAAGAATATTTGATCAGATGCCTAATAGTTAAGTGTGACTAACATGTGCAACAATATAGTGAGAAAAATACATGAATTAATTATGTTTTTGCTACTTCTGTTGTTAAGAATGATCCCACAGACCAAAGGTTTACCTTATTGCAATATTGGCAATAAATAATATTCAATCTTTTTGCCGTGTTTTTGAAATGTCAAGTTTGAATCAAAAATTACTCTTAAATATTTAAAATAAGCTTTTATACTTTGATGGAAACACCAAGATGAGGCGTTACTGTCAGTTATTGTGAAAAGAACATGCACTTTTTCTGATATTTAAATAGGTATGAAATACGTAACCCACTTTAAACATGGACCAATGCACAAGTTGGAGATTTTGCTGTAGTAGATTGTTTTGCAAATTGTTTTTAACATGTACAAACAAAACTGTGTCATTGGAATACAATTTAATATTAATGGATGGACAGACTAGCAGCAAAACATGAATAGAAACACTAAACAGAATAGGGCCCAGAATTGATCCTTGAGGAACTCCAATATTATCATTATTAAATACACTAATTTTCCACAACCAAAAATCCATTTAAGTGCTTCAACAGAGAAATTGAAAATCATAAACTTTGAAAGTGCCAAAAACTTTGAAATCCAAAGACACTACTCCGATATTAAAGTAAGAATATTGGAAAACCCAAAGTAAGGATCCGTGGACAGTGGAATTGTTTAACAGTAACACTTCACTCCACACGTAATTAAATCCCATACCAGTGTATTTTATTCATTCGCAAAAGGGATTGCATTTAAAATAACATTTTAATACATATTACAAATTGTTTATGGGCTCATTAATAGTCAGTAACCGTGAAATGTTTATCATAAACATATTTACAGCCAAGGAACTGATATTACAGGGAATATTTTCAGTAGACATGTTATGTATATATTTGCCTTCATGCTTTACTCAGACCATCATTTATTAATCCTAAATCATTCCTGATCTTTCCAACACAAACAAAAGCAAAACCTTTATTTGTACAATAGTGACACAGATTCTCTCCTAATTTAGACTTTAACATACACAAATCCTATAAACAATTCATACATTACTCTTTACATTGTACAGTAGAAAATGGAACATTCTAGCTACAGTGTGAATAATAATAATAATAATAATAATAATAATAATAATAATAATATAAAGGGGCACGGTGGCTTAGTGGTTAGCACCTTTGCCTCACACCGCCAGGGTCCGGGTTTGATTCCCGTCTCAGCCATGTGTGTGTGGAGTTTGTGCATGTTCTCCCCGTGCTTCAGGGGTTTTTTCTCCGGGTTCTCCGGTTTCCTCCCGGTCCAAAAACATGCACGGTAGGTTGATTGGCACCTTGGAAAATTGTCTTTAGTGTATGAATGTGTGTGTGAATGTGTGTGTGTGCCCTGTGATGGGTTGGCATTCCATCTAGGGTGTATCCTGCCTTAATGCCCATAGACGCCTGAGATAGGCACAGACTCCCCGTGAAAATCAGATATAGCGGTAGAAAATGAATGAATGAATGAATGAATAATAATAATAATAATAATACAGCTTTTCTTCTTTGTAAACGCGCTGGTGTCTTTTTAAAGCGTGTTGACCTGCCGCGCTGTGAACAGCAATAGGGCATCTATTGTCTGTGAGTTTTCTCATGGTTTTTGAGATCCCTACTGAAAGCAAAACACTTCTTACACTCGGAGCACTGATACGGCTTCTCTCCAGTGTGAACACGTTCGTGAGACTGGAGATTATGTTTATACGTAAAGCTCTTCCCGCAGTGTGAGCAGGAATATGGCTTTTCTCCCGTGTGAAGACGCTGGTGCAAATTTAAATTACCTCGCTGTGAAAAACGTTTGTCGCAGTGTGAGCAGTGGTACGGTTTCTCTCCCGTGTGTACACGCTGGTGTATTTTGAATTCAGCTGGGTGGAAAAAACTCCTGTCGCATTGTGAGCAGTGGTATTTTTTCTCTTCCGTATGCATGCGCTGGTGCTGTTTTAGGGAACTCTGGTGGAAAAAACTCTTGTCGCATTGTGAGCAGTGGTATTGTTTCTCCCCTGTGTGAATGAGCTGGTGCTGTGTTAGGGAACTCTGGTGTAAAAAACTCTTCCCGCATTGTGAGCAGTGGTATTGTTTCTCTCCTGTGTTATTGTGTTGTTTTAGGCAACTCTCTCCAGTGTGAATGCGTTCGTGGTACTGGAGACCAGTCTTAAACATAAAACTCTTCCCACACTGTGAGCAGCAATACGGCTTCTCTCCAGTGTGAACACGCTGGTGCATTCGAAAATGTCCGAGCTGTCTAAAGCTCTTCTCGCAGTGTAAGCAGTGGTACGGTTTTTCTCCCGTGTGAACTCTCTGGTGCGTAGTAAGATATGCTTTGTTTGCAAAACTCTTGTCGCATTGCGAGCAGTGGTACGGCTTTTCACCTGTGTGAATGCGCTGGTGCATTCGGAGACCATAAAGCTGGGAAAATCTCTTCCCACACTGTGAGCAGCAATATGGCTTCTCTCCTGTGTGAACACGCTGGTGAATTTTAACCTGACCTGGGTACGAGAATCTTTTCTCACATAGCGTGCACTGGTATGGTTTCTCTCCCGTGTGAATGCGCTTGTGCATTGTTAGGGAGAACTGGTAAGCGAAAGACGCCCCGCATTGTGTGCAGCGGTATGGTTTCTCTCCTGTGTGAATGCGCTGGTGGATTTTGAGGGCCATCTTTATGGAAAAGTTCTTCCCACATTGCGCGCAGTGGTAAGGTTTCTCTCCCGTGCGAATGTGACGATGCTTGCTTAGGCTGGTCCGGTTGGCAAAAGCCATCCCACATTTTGAGCACTGGAATGGTTTCTCTCCAGTGTGAATGCGCTGGTGATTCTTTAGGGTGCTCAGGTGGGCAAAAGTGGCCCCGCATTGCGAGCAGTGGAATGGTTTCTCTCCTGTGTGAGTGCGCTGGTGATTCTTTAGGGTGCTCGAGTGGCCAAAACTTTTCCCACACTGCGAACAATGGTACGGTTTCTCTCCCGTGTGAACGCGCTGGTGGCTGCTTAGAGCAGTCCGATTAGCAAAACCTTTTCCACATAGCGAGCAGTAATGACTTTTCTCCTTGGTCATCTCTGCACGAATGCCCGTGACGTGTTTCTGCGTCGAAGGGAAAAGGAACCAGTTTTAGAAAACGATTTATTTAAGATAGCTGGTAACAATGTACAATGTGATTTAATCCAATGTAAACACATTTCATCACCACAGTCCCATAAACAACACTATCAGACTAAACATACAGCTTTCAACTAGACACTTATTCACTGTCTCTTAAATAACCTTACATTATGTATAAATTCATATTACTGGTTATATATTAATATGATTAATATGGGGAGACGTCTTTTCAGTTTCTGTTGTCTATCGATAAATTATCCTGTAAATCTATAGATTTTTTTGTAACAGAACTGAAATTGTGTGATGGTGTATGTAATAAGGTGTAGAGAACATCTTTCAGCTTCTACTGTCTACAGCTAAATACCACAGAAAACATTTTTAAATAAAATAATTAAATATGTTTATAGATAAGTAAAGGATTGAAAGTCAAATTATTTGTCTAAAGAAATAAATAAAGGAAAATTAGCAAGATTTATTGAGTTAAGAACTTACTATTAACTCTCTTATTGAGTTAAACTTTACCAAATGACTCAGTTATAACTACAATATTTTCAACTATAAGACATATTGATTTGTACATTGAAAATGTAAATGATATTTTCTTTAAAATTGTGTATTATATTAGTTATTACATATATCACGATTATATCTCAGAATTAACTGTAGTGAAATCATTGTTGTAATTATTTAATATGTTTGTCAGTGAGCGACAGTATGATTATCAATTCTAGGAAAAGTTATTTATTTATTTATTTATACTTTATATTACACTCATCAAAATCTAAATGACCTCATGTTTTTCTTAAAACTCTGCATTTTATTAGTTTAAACATTTATGTTTAATATGTTTGTTCCATTAAGAATAAATTACGGGTTCATGAGACCTGGAAAATATTGCACTCTTTTTATTTGCATTTTACGTCACATGAGAATTTTTGGGTTAATTATTTAAAGAAATAAAATCTAAACTAAACTAAAATCACATTCAAACTTTCGTCTTCTCCGTTATGTAGCAGTAAAACAGCTTATTATTGGTTGAGTTTTGCTATTTAAAGAAAACCATATATTTTTGAAGAATCAATGTAAAGCTTAAACAATAGGAGGGGAAAGTTTAGAATCTCTAAGTGTAAAAAGAACAAGAAAATGCCCTATGAGGCTCCTCCAGACATTCATTTTCATTCATTCATCTTCTACCGCTATATCTGATCTTCCCTCAGGTCACAGGGAGCCTGTACCTATTTCAGGCGTCTATGGGCATTAAGGCAGGATACACCCTGGATGGAATGCCAACCCATCGCAGGATACACACACACACATTCATACACTAGGGACAATTTTCCAAGGTGCCAATCAACCTACCGTGCTTTTTTTTTGATCGGGAGGAAACCGGAGAACCCGGATAAAAAAAACCCTGAGCCATGGGTAGAACATGCAAACTCCACAGACACATGGCCGAGACAGGAATCGAACCCGGACCCTGGAGGCGTGAGACGAACGTGCTAACCACTAAACCTGGCCTGGCCAACCCGTGGCTCTCGAGCCTCATGCGGCTCTTTAACTAGTTTCATGCGGCTCTTTAGGAGCTTTCACATAACATGCGTCAATGGGAATGGGATTATGTTCATGTGTACCCATGTGTATGATGCGGCTCTTTGCAGTAACACAGAAAAAAAGGGGCTCTTAGCTTCCTACTAGTTGGCCACTCCTGCACTAAATCACCGTGACCATACCTCCAGACATCTCTCAGGTCAAATTCTGCCTGTTAGAATGGCCATAACTGTATAACAATAGCGTGTCTGACTACCTGACCATCATTATGAAAGGCCAATCAATTATCTATAACAATTATCTGATTGTCCATCCATCAATGCTGAATGAAGTCTGTATGAATGGCTCTCAAACAGGGGGAGGGAGAAAAGCACCAGACATAGTCTTAAATAAATGTTAACAAATAAATACATTTAAAATATACATTTTTGAGACACGTGGCTTTTCAATACATTACTTTTCTTTTTGGTTTGTTCCAGGGCGGATTTCATGAGTTATTTCATGGAGGTTTGCTATGTGGTAAAAAAACTGTCTCTGTCACTGAAATTTGAAATTACAAGACTCCTGGACATAAATATAAATAAATAATATAAATATCGCGATTATATCTCAGAATAAACTGTAGTGAAATCATTGTTGCAATTATTTAATGGGTTCATCCAGTAAACAGACAGTATGATTATCAATTGTAGGAAAATGTATTTATTTGGCTATGAAACATTATTTTCCGACTTTATATTGTACAAGCTGTAATTTTAGCAGAATAAATATTCAGTGATATCGAATTGTGAGTGTTAACTCATGAATATAATATAATATATAATATATAATATATGAACATAATATAAGGCGTTTAATGAATGAGACTTCACGTAAACCTGCTAAATACAAATAAACTGAAGAAGACAGAGAGGGGAGACAAGAGAGACAGAGAGACGAGACTGAGAGAGAGATGGAGAGCAAAAGAGAGAGAGAGAGAGAGAGAGAGAGAGAGAGAGAGAATGACATCAAAGAAACATGATAGAATTAAAATGGACATTAATAAATGTGCCAATGCTTAAATACGCATCTAGATTGTTGGTAAACAGTTACTTACATTGGAGTCCGGATGCGGTGGTCTGAAAGGGTTCGAATCCCGTCTCGGAGAAGGTTTTAGGAAGGAATGGTGTGAGTTCAGGGCTTTTACTGGTCCTTAGTCACGCCCACCTTGTGTGGAATGACCAATAAGAGACAGGAAACTTTGAGAGGTAAAAAGTTTCTTTGTCTCCATTCATGGACTATTTGCATATTTATGAACGGTCGGCAGAACCGATAATGTTTAACGTAATAAAGTAGAGCAAAAACAATATGACGCAATACGATGATGACATAGCCTACACTATAGCGATCATTGTGATGTTGAAACATTATGGGATAGTTCGCCTAATTTAAGCTGTAGCACAAAAATCCACCAAACCGCACACAGGTCGCATTCCACATCTCGGGTTTTTATTTCCACGGCAACAAAAAAGAAAGAAATTCTCAAATTAGCAACAGAAAAAAATAAACAATCACCGGGACCTGCAAATCCGCAGCTCCAAAAATACCGCCCTGCTCTTAAAGGAACCGAAATCTGGGTGATGTAAGCGTCAAAATGGGTGTAAATATACTTCACATTTCCATTATAAGAAAAAAACACAAGATAAAAATATCAATGTATTACTTATTTTAACGATCAGATCACAAATAGAACAATGCTCACAATATAATTAATTATAATTTAATTATTGTTACTCATAGATATGTACCTTTTGTGATCTAGCTACATAATATAATATAATATAACACTTCGATTGTATTGTATTCTAAGGTTTGGCCTTTCATACTGATGGTCAGGACGCCAGACGAGCTATTGTTATACAGTTATAGTTGTTCATACTGATGGCCGGTGTTACTTTTCCTTTTAAGTCTGGGATCAGAAACGTAACATGATGGATGGTTGAAGAAATAACAAATGTGAGACCTGGTTTTAGTTCCTCTGTGGAATTCCACTGTGCTGTAATGTATATTTGGGGCAGATGGTGTTTAGGGGGTAAGGCATCTGAAGATCATGTGTTCAAATCCCAGAGCAAGACCTTGAACCCCATTGCAGCTCACATGTATGAATAAGATTAAGTCACTTTACATTTTACAGCATTTAGCAGATGCCCTTATCCAGAGTAATTTATAACCGAACAATTGAGGATTAAGGGCCTTGCTCAAGGGCCCGCTAGTGGCAGTCTTCCGGTCCAAAGTCCAATGCTTTAACCCTACACATGGGCATATGCTAAATGCAGTAAAAGTACATGTGACGAGTAAAAAGCATCTTTACTTTTGTCCTGCTGAGTCTTTATTAATGAATAAATCAGAAAGTGTTTACGTTGCAGTCTTGGAATCAGCATTAAAATTAAAAGAAATTGTTTTAAAATACATAAATATATAACACAAACAGAAAGATAAACGTTCGTTTAAGTGTTTCACGCTTCTGCTCCCCAAGTTAGGCAGTGACTCAGCACTTTTGGACATTATCACTCCTTCCACACCATCTTTTTCACTGATGGTTTTATTTGCACTTCTAAATCTTATACCACAAATACGACCACCGTCAAACTATATAATCAACAAAAATACACACATAAATACACTTTGTGTCCAACAAACCCGAACTGATTACACTAAAGGAAACCAACAGAAAAAATGTAACATACTTTCCTGCACAAAAGCATGAGGGATTGAGTTTACTTAATGAAAAACAACAACAGCAGCTCTTTCGCAAATAGTTACATTCACATTTCTAATAAAAAGAAAATAATCATTATTGGCAGTTACAGACATCTAGTGTAAATTCATTCCAAAACCTCGTAAACAACTACAATTTAATAATGAATACAACAAAATAACATTCGCATTTATGATAAAAAATAAAATAATACAGACAGACATTTAGTGTACATTCATTCCAAATCCTCAGTGGTAGAACTGAGAAGACTCTTACAATAGGGAGGGAGGTGGAAGCTCAGTGGTTAAAGCATTGGGCCCTTGAGCAAGGCCCTTAACCCTCAACTCAGTTCTACATAAGGGCGTCTGCCAAATACTGTTAATGTACAATATACCTACTGCTTACCCTGAGAGATGCTGGGACCAGTTTGAACAGTGCTATAAATGACTGGTTTATGTTAAATCACCTCACTGCATCAACAAATACACAAAACAACTTTAGTCTATGTATGTAGCGTTGTTGGTTTAGAACCCAAACGTTCATATCAGTACAATTCTAATAATAAATCAGAATGATGGTGGTCTTGTTGAGTAATAAGAACAGTTGTGACAATCTCTCAGATGCTTTGCTAATTTGATAAAGGATAGAATAAAGGATAGAATAAAGGATAGAATAGAAGTCCTACAATAAACTGCACTGCATTATTCATATCCCTAACAGTGTGGACACATTTATGCAGAAGTGGCTAAAAAGGTTGATCAAATATCCCTTGCAGAAACATGAAACTCACAGCACCTGGAAAATGGCTCGGATTTTTTTTTTTTTTATTTGAAAATACATACGGATGAATAAGTAAATGCCTGATATTATTTCCTTGTTGCTCCCTTTAGTCCATTTCTGCCCTGCATGCTCTATTCATTCATTCATTCATTCATCTTCTACCGCTTTATCCGATCTTCCCTCGGGTCACGGGGAGCCTGTGCCTATCTCAGGTGTCTATGGGCATTAAGGCAGGATACACCCTGGATGGAATGCCAACCCATCGCAGGGCACACACACACACATGCATACACTAGGGACAATTTTCCAAGGTGCCAATCAACCTACAGTGCATGTTTTTGGACCGGGAGGAAACCGGAGAACCCGGAGAAAAACCTCCTTGAGGCACGGGGAGAACATGCAAACTCCACACACACATGGCTGAGACGGGAATCGAACCCCGATCCTGGCGGTGTTAGGCGAACGTCCTAACCCCTAAGCCACCGTGCCCCCCATGCTCTATTCAAATCTTCTTTTTTTTTTCTTCAGAAGTGGAAAAAAAGAAAATCAATTTTTCAGATTTCACTTTCGGTGGAAACCTCGACAAGACCAGGTACATTCCTGTAATGTATCCAGACTCCATAGTAACACAGACAAAAAGGACGTAGGATCAGTCTGTGGCTAAAAAGAATCTACGTTCATATTAAACTTCATATGTCACAGTGCGGTATTGCATGTAGTGTAAAAAACAAAACTAAATAAATCAGATAGAACATATAGATACATGACCTTTTATTTTGCCCGCAATACTAAGTAGTTTATTTAGACATGACTGAGGTTCGATTCCCATCTCGGCCATGTGTGTGTGGGGTTTGCATGTTCTCCCCGTGCCTCAGGGGGTTTTTCTCCGGGTTCTCTCTGGTTTCCCCCGGTCCAAAAACATGTACGGTAGGTTGATTGGCACCTTGGAAAATTGTCCCTAGTGTATGAATGTGTGTGTGTGTGTGTGTGTGTCCTGTGATGGGTTGGCATTCCATCCAGGGTGTATCCGGCCTTAATATGCCCATAGATGCCTGAGATAGACACAGACTCCCCGTGACCCGAGGGAAGATCGGATAATAAGCATGGTAGGATGTTTTCTTAGGTAGAAGAAGTTAGGGAGTATCGGTTGAAGATGAATGAATGAATTGATATCTGTATTATTCTGTGTTTGACTATATATTAAATTGTTACTCATCGGACTTTACGTTTGGTTGAGCTAAAATGGCGTGTCTTTTAAATAATTGACTTACTTTTAAATAATTAATGAATTAAATTTGATTCATATTCATTTGTATAGAGCTTTTAACAATGGACATTGTCTTTTGCAATGATTTAGTGAGGTGAAAATATGTCACCATTCGGCTACATTCTTTGAACAATTAACATTAAATGCAAATGAAATGTTTAATGTTTTTTTTTATAAAAATGGCATATTTTTAATTTCCTCACACAGAACACAAATTAATCTAAACACGCTTTTACAAAAATTACTTTAACAAACTCGGACTTCTTCTGAGAACAAATTTTCTCTACCATTTCCATCATGCAGTATTTAATAAATTTACACACACAACACAAACTGGTTTGCAGTGTGTGTGTGTGTGTGTGTGTGTGTGGTGTGTGTGTGTGTGTGTGTGTGTTGTGGTGTGTAATATCAAGTTGTTCAAATTAGTTTAAAGATAATATTGACAAAGTTAAAACATCCTCTGTGTGAGGGTTATTGGGGTTGTGTGTGGTGTGTGTGTGTATATATATATATATATATATATATATATATATATATATATATATATGTGTGTGTGTGTGTGTGTGTGTGTGTGTGTGTGTGTGTGTGTGTGTGTGTGTGTGGCTCGCAAAGATACCCACTGCCTTTAATCTGGCTAATGCTGAGATAGGCGTATTATCCACACCTATTTTAATCATGCTGAAAATGACACTTATGTAGGACCCCAACAAGGACACTGTTTTCCTGTACACATCCTGAAATTGTATTTAAATCGGTTTAGAGTAGATAAAACACTCCTAACAACCAAGAAGAATGGTGTGTTCACACCTACAAATGCTGTATAACTCCCACCCCCAACTCCATCCCCCTACACTGCAAACATTTTAGCCATCACACCAAAACTTCAAGCGGCCCGATTGTTTTTTCCTCTCCACACCTGAAATACATTGAGTCTTGAGTAAATAAGAAAATGTTGTTGGAAATTGTTAACACGCAATTTGAACAACGTATGTTAAAAAATACAACATTATCCAGTCACTTAATCGATGAATAAAAATAGAATCTTTTAAAATGACATGTCATGAAAGTCAGAATCTCTTTCAAAAACAAGTTACAGTACACTGATCGTGCTGTTCTCTAGTTCTTAAAGGGAACTGTCTCTTGTACACATCAATGCTAGCCCATGTACCCTAAGATTGTCTGCAGAATCAGATAACATTAACATTAAATGCAAATTAAATGTTTAATGTTTTTTTATTTTTTTGCAAATGGCATATTTATCATTTCTTCACTTCACACAGAACACAAATTACCAACTGCACCTTTGATATTTTCCTTAAACAGATCTACATACGGAGGCACGGTGGCTTAGTGGTTAGCACGTTCGCCTCATACCTCCAGGGTCCGGGTTCGATTCCCGTCTCGGCCATGTGTGTGTGGAGTTTGTGCATGTTCTCCCCGTGCCTCAGTGGGTTTTTCTCCGGGTTCTCTGGTTTCCCCCCGGTCCAAAAACATGCACGGTAGGTTGATTGGCACCTTGGAAAATTGTCCCTAGTGTATGAATGTGTGTGTGTGTGTGTGTGTGTGTTGCGATGGGTTGACATTCCATCCAGGATGTATCCTGCTTTAATGCCCATAGACGCCTGAGATAGGCACAGACTCCCCGTGACCCGAGGAAGATCGGATATAGAGGTAGAAGATGAATGAATGAATGAGATCTACATACAATCCATGTCTCTCGAGTGTATGTACATCTTTCCATAAGGACTCAAAACAGCATAGCTGTTTCTTGAATAATATAACTTTTCGGACAATGCTAGCTGAAGGCAGCGTAAATTTGTTCTGAACTTTGCGGGCTCGTTAAGATCAACCAGTAGAATTTTGTCATCTGGTGTTTTTGAATGAAGTTCCTAAAGGATTTCATTCATTCATTCATATTCTACCGCTTTATCACGGGGAGTCTGTGTCTATCTCAGGCGTCTATGGGCATTAAGGCAGGATACACAGTGGATGGAATGCCAACCCATCGCAGGGCACACACACACACACACACATACACACACACACTAGGGACAATTTTCCAAGGTGCCAATCAACCTACCGTTCATGTTTTTTTGGACCGGGGAGGAAAGGGAAGGAGAACGTGGAGAAACCTGGAGAAAAACCCCCTGAGGCACGGGGAGAATATATGCACAAAAACTCCACACACACATGGCCGAGACGGGAATCAAACCCAGATTCTGGACGTGTGAGGCGAACGTGCTAACCACTAAACC
>JACRUU010000003.1:2160210-2172710 GCA_030449085.1 Kryptopterus vitreolus
TCCATCCAGGGTGTATCCTGCCTTAATGCCCATAGACGCCTGAGATAGGTACAGGCTCCCTGTGACCTGAGGGAAGATCAGATATAGCGGTAGAAGATGAATGAATGAATGAAAATGAATGTCTGGAGGAGCCTCATAGGGCTTTTTCTTGTTCTCTTTACACTTAGAGATTCTAAACTTTCCCCTCCTATTGTTTAAGCTTTACATTGATTCTTCAAAAATATATGGTTTTCTTTAAATAGCAAAACTCAACCAATAATAAGCTGTTTTACTGCTACATAACTGAGAAGACGAAAGTTTGAATGTGATTTTAGTTTAGTTTAGATTTTATTTCTTTAAATAATTAACCCAAAAATTCTCATGTGACGTAAAAAGCAAATTTACATTTACATTTGCGGCATTTGGCAGACGCCCTTATCCAGAGCGACTTACAACTGAGCAAGTGAGGGTTAAGGGCCTTGCTCAAGGGCCCACTAGTGGCAGCTTGGTGGTGGTGGTGGTGGGGTTTGAACCCGTGATCTTCTGGTCCAGAGTCCAACACCTTAACCACTGGGCTACCACCTCCCACGTGCAATATTTTCCAGGTCTCATGAACCCGTAATTTATTCTTAATGGAACAAACATATTAAATGTTTAAACTAATAAAATGCAGAGTTTTAAGAAAAACATGAGGTCATTTAGATTTTGATGAGTGTAATATAAAGTATAAATAAATAAATAAATAACTTTTCCTAGAATTGATAATCATACTGTCGCTCACTGACGAACAGATTAAATAATTACAACAATGATTTCACTACAGTTAATTCTGAGATATAATCGTGATATATGTAATAACTAATATAATACACAATTTTAATAACTAATATAATATATTGAAAATATTGTAGTTATAACTGAGTCATTTGGTAAAGTTTAACTCAATAAGAGAGTTAATAGTAAGTTCTTAACTCAATAAATCTTGCTAATTTTCCTTTATTTATTTCTTTAGACAAATAATTTGACTTTCAATCCTTTACTTATCTATAAACATATTTAATTATTTTATTTAAAATGTTTTCTGTGGTATTTAGCTGTAGACAGTAGAAGCTGAAAGATGTTCTCTACACCTTATTACATACACCATCACACAATTTCAGTTCTGTTACAAAAAAATCTAGAGATTTACAGGATAATTTATCGATAGACAACAGAAACTGAAAAGACGTCTCCCCATATTAATCATATTAATATATAACCAGTAATATGAATTTATACATAATGTAAGGTTATTTAAGAGACAGTGAATAAGTGTCTAGTTGAAAGCTGTATGTTTAGTCTGATAGTGTTGTTTATGGGACTGTGGTGATGAAATGTGTTTACATTGGATTAGATCACATTGTACATTGTTACCAGCTATCTAAAATAAATGGTTTTCTAAAACTGGTTCCTTTTCCCTTCGACGCAGAAACACGTCACAGGCATTCGTGCAGAGATGACCAAGGAGAAAAGTCATTACTGCTCGCTATGTGGAAAAGGTTTTGCTAATCGGACTGCTCTAAGCAGCCACCAGCGCGTTCACACGGGAGAGAAACCGTACCATTGTTCGCAGTGTGGGAAAAGTTTTGGCCACTCGAGCACCCTAAAGAATCACCAGCGCACTCACACAGGAGAGAAACCATTCCACTGCTCGCAATGCGGGGCCACTTTTGCCCACCTGAGCACCCTAAAGAATCACCAGCGCATTCACACTGGAGAGAAACCATTCCAGTGCTCAAAATGTGGGATGGCTTTTTCCAACCGGACCAGCCTAAGCAAGCACCGTCACATTCGCACGGGAGAGAAACCTTACCACTGCGCGCAATGTGGGAAGAACTTTTCCATAAAGATGGCCCTCAAAATCCACCAGCGCATTCACACAGGAGAGAAACCATACCGCTGCACACAATGCGGGGCGTCTTTCGCTTACCAGTTCTCCCTAACAATGCACAAGCGCATTCACACGGGAGAGAAACCATTCCAGTGCACGCTATGTGAGAAAAGATTCTCGTACCCAGGTCAGGTTAAAATTCACCAGCGTGTTCACACAGGAGAGAAGCCACATTGCTGCTCACAGTGTGGGAAGAGATTTTCCCTGCTTTATGGTCTCCGAATGCACCAGCGCATTCACACAGGTGAAAAGCCGTTCCACTGCTCGCAATGCGACAAGAGTTTTACACGGAAAGCATATCTTACTACGCACCAGAGAGTTCACACGGGAGAAAAACCGTACCACTGCTTACACTGCGAGAAGAGCTTTAGACAGCTCGGACATTTTCGAATGCACCAGCGTGTTCACACTGGAGAGAAGCCGTATTGCTGCTCACAGTGTGGGAAGAGTTTTATGTTTAAGACTGGTCTCCAGTACCACGAACGCGTTCACACTGGAGAGAGTTGCCTAAAACAACACAATAACACAGGAGAGAAACAATACCACTGCTCACAATGCGGGAAGAGTTTTTTACACCAGAGTTCCCTAAACCAGCACCAGCTCATTCACACAGGGGAGAAACAATACCACTGCTCACAATGCGACAAGAGTTTTTTCCACCAGAGTTCCCTAAAACAGCACCAGCGCATGCATACGGAAGAGAAAAAATACCACTGCTCACAATGCGACAGGAGTTTTTTCCACCCAGCTGAATTCAAAATACACCAGCGTGTACACACGGGAGAGAAACCGTACCACTGCTCACACTGCGACAAACGTTTTTCACAGCGAGGTAATTTAAATTTGCACCAGCGTCTTCACACGGGAGTAAAGCCATATTCCTGCTCACACTGCGGGAAGAGCTTTACGTATAAACATAATCTCCAGTCTCACGAACGTGTTCACACTGGAGAGAAGCCGTATCAGTGCTCCGAGTGTAAGAAGTGTTTTGCTTTCAGTAAGGATCTCAAAAACCATGAGAAAACTCACAGACAATAGAAGCCCTATTGCTGTTCACAGCGCGGCAGGTCAACACGCTTTAAAAAGACACCACCGCGTTTACAAAGAAGAAAAGCTGTATTATTATTATTATTATTATTATTATTCACACTGTAGCTAGTATGTTCCATTTTCTACTGTACAATGTAAAGAGTAATGTATGAATTGTTTATAGGATTTGTGTATGTTAAAGTCTAAATTAGGAGAGAATCTGTGTCACTATTGTACAAATAAAGGTTTTGCTTTTGTTTGTGTTGGAAAGATCAGGAATGATTTAGGATTAATAAATGATGGTCTGAGTGAAGCATGAGGGCAAATATATACTTAACATGTCTACTGAAAATATTCCCTGTAATATCAGTTCCTTGGCTGTAAATATGTTTATGATAAACATTTCACGGTTACTGACTATTAATGAGCCCATAAACAATTTGTAATATGTATTAAAATGTTATTTTAAATGCAATCCCTTTTGCAAATGAATAAAATACACTGGTATGGGATTTAATTACGTGTGGAGTGAAGTGTTACTGTTAAACAATTCCACCGTTCATGGATCCTTACTTTGGGTTTTCCAATATTCTTACTTTAATATCGGAGTAGTGTCTTTGGATTTCAAAGTTTTTGGCACTTTCAAAGTTTATTATTTTCAATTTCTCTGTTGAAGCACTTAAATAGATTTTTGGTTGTGGAAAATGAGTGTATTTAATAATGATAATATTGGAGTTCCTCAAGGATCAATTCTGGGCCCTATTCTGTTTAGTGTTTCTATTCATGTTTTGCTGCTAGTCTGTCCATCCATTCATTTATTCATTCATCTTCTACCGCTTTATCTGATCTTCCCTCGGGTTACGGGGAGCCTGTGCCTATCTCAGGCATCTATGGGCATTAAGGCAGGATACACCCTGGATGGAATGCCAACCCATCGCAGGGCACACACACATATTCACACACACATTCATACACTAGGGACAATTTTCCAAGGTGCCAATCAAACCTACCATGCAGGTTTTTGGACCGGGGGAAATCGGAGAACCCGGAGAAAAACCCCCTGAGGCACGGGGAGAACATGCAAACTCCACACACACACACATTCCGAGCCGGGAATCGAACCCGGACCCTGGCGGTGTGAGGCGAACGTGCTAACCACTACGCCACCGTGCCCCACAGTCTGTCCATCCATTAATATTAAATTGTATACCAATGACACAGTTTTGTTTGTACACGTTAAAAACAATTTGCAAAACAATCTACTACAGCAAAATCTCCAACTTGTGCATTGGTCCATGTTTAAGGTGGGTTACGTATTTCATACCTATTTAAATATCAGAAAAAGTGCATGTTCTTTTCACAATAACTGACAGTAACGCCTCATCTTGGTGTTTCCATCAAAGTATAAAAGCTTATTTTAAATATTTAAGAGTAATTTTTGATTCAAACTTGACATTTCAAAAACACGGCAAAAAGATTGAATATTATTTATTGCCAATATTGCAATAAGGTAAACCTTTGGTCTGTGGGATCATTCTTAACAACAGAAGTAGCAAAAACATTTCATTAATTCATGTATTTTTTTCACTATATTGTTGCACATGTTAGTCACACTTAACTATTAGGCATCTGATCAAATATTCTTCCATTATTGTGAAATATTGTAAAATACATTTGGTACATGTTTGCATAAATTTTAAGATTTTAAATGGTTCTGAACCGCCTTTTAAACCAGTTTACGATGCAGAAAGATAATAATGGCAGATTAACAAGAGCAGTTAATAGAGGAGACTGTTGTACAGTTCAGGTGCACAACATTTGGAAAGTCAGTCTTCTCCGTCAGAGCCAGTAATTATTGGAATACTTTACCAATTGAATTAAGGAGTCGTACACTTTTTAAATATTTAAATATAAATTAAGGAAATGGTTAAAAGCAAATCATATCTGTAACTTTTGTAATATTTGTAGAGAGAGTGGAGCATAAATGGGGGTGGCAGATATATATATTCATTCATTCATTCATCTTCTACCGCTATATCCGATCTTCCCTCGGGTCACGGGGAGTCTGTGTCTATCTCAGGCGTCTATGGGCATTAAGGCAGGATACACCCTGGATGGAATGCCAACCCATCGCAGGACACACACACACACACATACACATACACACTTTTTACTCATTCACACACATTCATACACTAGGGACAATTTTCCAAGGTGCCAATCAACCTACCGTGCATGTTTTTAGACCGGGTGAAACCGGAGAACCCGGAGAAAAACCCCCTGAGGCACGTGGAGAACATGCACACTCCACACACACATGGCCGAGATGGGAATCGAACCCGGATCCTGGCGGTGTGAGGCGAACGTGCTAACCACTAAGCCACCGTGCCCCCCAGATATATATATATATATATATATATATATATATATATATATATATATATATATATATATATATATATATATATATATATGTATTATTATCCTTAGTTGTATATGTATTGTATGTGTGTGTGTGTGTGTGTGTGTGTGTGTGTGATAATTTATCATTATTTTGAGATTTGCTTTTTGTAAAATCTGTTTACAATGGGATAACTCTGACTTAATTTACAGTGTAAAAAAATAGATATAATATATAATGAATATTATGACAAAAAGAAAACAGTGGTAAAAAAAAACGTTTGTGGGGAATTAGTGATATATATATATATATATATATATATATATATATACAGACGTGGACAAAATTGTTGGTACCCTTTGGTCAATGAAAGAAAAAGTCACAATGGTCACAGAAATAACTTTAATCTGACAAAAGTAATAATAAATAAAAATTCTATAAATGTTAACCAATGAAAGTCAGACATTGTTTTTCAACCATGCTTCAACAGAATTATGTAAAAAAATAAACTCATGAAACAGGCATGGACAAAAATGATGGTACCCCTAGAAAACACAGAAAATAATGTGACCAAAGGGACATGTTAATTGAAGGTGTGTCCACTAATTAGCATCACAGGTGTCTACAACCTTGTAATCAGCCATTGGGCCTATATATATGGCTCCAGGTAATCACTGTGTTGTTTGGTGATATGGTGTGTACCACACTCGACATGGTCCAGAGGAAGCAAAGGAAAGAGCTGTCTCAAGAGATCAGAAAGAAAATTATAGACAAGCATGTTAAAGGTAAAGGCTATAAGACCATCTCCAAGCAACTAGATGTTCCTGTGAGTACAGTTGCACATATTATTCAGAAGTTTAAGATCCATGGGACTGTAGCCAACCTCCCTGGACGTGGCCGCAGGAGGAAAATTGATGACAAATCTAAGAGACGGATAATCCGAATGGTAACAAAAGAGCCTAGAAAGACTTCTAAAGAGATTCAAGGTGAACTTCATGCTCAAGGAACATCAGTGTCAGATCGCACCATCCGTCGTTGTTTGAGCCAAAGTGGACTACATGGGAGACGACCAAGGAGGACACCATTGTTGAAAACGAATCATAAAAAAGCAAGACTGGAATATGCCAAACTACATGTTGACAAGCCACAAAGCTTCTGGGAGAATGTCCTGTGGACAGATGAGACAAAAATCGAAGTTTTTGCCAAGGCACATCAGCTGTATGTTCACAGACGAAAAAATGAAGCATATCAAGAAAAGAACACTGTCCCTACTGTGAAACATGGAGGAGGCTCTGTTATGTTCTGGGGCTGCTTTGCTGCGTCTGGCACAGGGTGTCTTGAATCTGTGCAGGGTACAATGAAATCTCAAGACTATCAAGGAATTCTAGAGAGAAATGTACTAGCCAGTGTCAGAAAGCTTGGTCTCAGTCGCAGGTCATGGGTCTTGCAACAGGACAATGACCCAAAACACACAGCTAAAAACACCCAAGAATGGCTAAGAGGAAAAAATTGGACTATTCTAAAGTGGCCGTCTATGAGCCCTGACCTCAATCCTATTGAGCATCTTTGGAAGGAGCTGAAACATGCAGTCTGGAAAAGGCACCCTTCAAACCGGACACAACTGGAGCAGTTTGCTCATGAGGAGTGGGCCAAAATACCTGCTGAGAGGTGCAGATGTCTCATTGACAGTTACAGGAAGCGTTTGATTGCAGTGATTGCCTCAAAAGGTTGCGCAACAAAATATTAAGTTAGGGGTACCATCATTTTTGTCCATGCCTGTTTCATGAGTTTATTTTTTTACATAATTCTGTTGAAGCATGGTTGAAAAACAATGTCTGACTTTCATTGGTTAACATTTATAGAATTTTTATTTATTATTACTTTTGTCAGATTAAAGTTATTTCTGTGACCATTGTGACTTTTTCTTTCATTGACCAAAGGGTACCAACAATTTTGTCCACGTCTGTATATTATACTGTATATATATATATATATATATATATATATATATATATATATTCCTGCCACCCCCATTTATATGCTCCTCTCTCTCTTTGTCTCTCTCTCTTTCTTTCTCTCTGTCTCATTAGCGACATCATGCCACTAGATAGATGCTGCTGCTGACGATCCATGCCAAAGATCCATCAAGTTTCTGTAGAGGGTTAAATTCAATAACCATGAGGAGGAATTTGGACTGTAATTACTATAAACACACTTCTACAATGATTTAAAGACTACAATCATCACACTCGAGTTTCCATCCCTGAACAGTCTAAACAATAATAAAGCTGTGATGTTTTCAGCCGGATGTTGACGGGTTAAATTCCCAGATGTAGAAGGTTTCTTCACCATCCATTTACAGCATCGTGCTTTTTTTTTCCAGAACGATGTACAAATGTCTCCATCGATTAATAAATCAACCATAGTTTATTAGATCACCGTTGAGAAGAATTATAGCACATTATTTTACCACTAAACAAACAATTTACTTTGGAAATGTAATAGGTTACGGATGACACTTGTAAATGTAATAAATAGTGTAACTTTTCAATGAATTTATACAAGTAAAGTAACTGATTACTGATTTGCCCACTAGGTGGCACTCGGATATATTTTCGAACTTGTTGACAGGGACGGGGTTGTTAGGCGGTGGTCTTTGGGATTTGTAATCTTCAACATTATCAAAGTTAACTATCATTTATCGTTTCATCGTTTCTTTTCGCAGTAACTGTAACGGATTACTGTTACTTTTTTCATTCATTCATTCATTTTCTACCGCTTTATCCGATCATCCCTCGGGTCACGGGGAGCCTGTGCCCATCTGAGGCATCTATGGGCATTAAGGCAGGATACACCCTGGATGGAATGCCAACCCATCGCAGGGCACACACACATTCACACACACATTCACACACTAGGGACAATTTTCCAAGGTGCCAATCAACCTACCTTGCATGTTTTTGGACCGGGGGAAACCGGAGAACCCGGAGAAAAACCCCCTGAGGCACGGGGAGAACATGCAAACTCCACACACACATGACCGAGACGGGAATCAAACCCGGATCCTGGCGGTGTGAGGCGAACGTGCTAACCACTACGCCACCGTGCCTCACACTGTTACTTTTATTTTGTAATTAAATTACGTAACGTGTACCTGTAACTGTTACATTACCTGTTACATTACATTAACGTTATATTACCTGTAACTGGTTACTCCCCAACCCTGCAAGTAACTAAAAAGGTAAGGGGTAAGTCTTCGGTCGGCACTGTGACTGTGATATTAGTTATTTGTGCCTGTTACACTAGGAAGCCACTAGAGGGCAATGCGTTCACGCGTTCACCACGATGCCAGAAAAGAATAGTCTTGATGTACACTTATCCTGAGACATGGTGGGACCAGTCAAACAGTGCTAGAAGATCTGTTCGCCTCACACCTCCAGGGTCCGGGTTCGATTCCCGTCTCGGCCATGTGTGTGTGTGGAGTTTGCATGTTCTCCCCGTGCCTTCAGGAGGTTTTTTCTCCGGGTTCTCCGGTTTCCTCCCCCCGATCCTAAAAACATGCACGGTAGGTTGATTGGCACCTTGGAAAATTGTCCCTAGTGTATGAATGTGTGTGTGTGTGTGTGAATGTGTGTGAATGTGAATGTGTGTGTGTGTGTGTGTGCCCTGAGATGGGTTGGCATTCCATCCTCGGTGTGTCCTGCCTTAATGCCCATAGAAGCCTGAGATAGGCACAGGCTCCCCGTGACCCGAGGGAAGATCGGATAAAGCGGTAGAAGATGAACGAATGAATGTATGAATAAAATATGAATAAAACCATACCATCTTATACCACTTCAGTGAGATGACATTTTCAGCAGGACGCCCCCTTGTGTAGGGTTTGTAGGGAGTCTGTGCTTCTCTCAGGCATTTCGGGGCATTAAGGCAGGATACACCCTGTATGGAATGCCAACCCATCGCAGGGCACACACACACACACACACACACACTCACGTTCACACTCACATTCATGACATACACTAGGTGCCAGTCAACCTACCTACATTTCGAGAGATATGCAGAATCTACGCCAAGGAGAGCTGAAGCTGTTCTAGAGGGGTGTGTGTGTGTGTGTGTGTGTGTGTGTGTGTGTGTGTGTGTAAAGGGTGTGTGAAATAACAAATTTTTGTGTATTTTGTGTGTGTTAATCTTGTGTGTGTGACAGTGTGTAACTACATTTTACATTTTTGAATTTGGTGAGTGTGTGTTTTGTGTAATGTGTGGCTCTGTGGTTATTTGTATTCCACTTTCTAACAGACCTACATACATTCACGGACAACTGTTTGAAGCTATAACATCGAGCAAACAGAGCATTATATCCGTGTGCTCAGAGCAGTATCCGTGTGTGTTTAGCTGGGAGATTACGTGGTGCACACACACACACACACACACACACACACACACACTCAATGAAACTTTTGCCTGGAGCAGTGAGGCAGCTTTAACTTTCATGAATTACTTGGAAGAGTCGATTCTCAGGAACCATAGTTGATTAATTTGACCGGAAAGCTTTATAGAAGTCCTTTGGGGTGGTAATATTAGCTTTTATACATTTTATAATGAGATTTCAAAATTCTAAAGCCATAATATATAGTATTCGTTAAATCACTTAGTTTATATATATATATATATATATATATATATATATATATATATATATATATATATATATATATATATATATATATATATATATATATATATATATATATATATATGTGTGTGTGTGTGTGTGCGCGATAAAATCAATCCATATAATTAATTAATATTAAAAGAATTATTTCCAGATTAAAATAAACATTAAATAATTAATAACTTTATTAAAGGGAAAGCAATTTAGAAATTAGATAGAAAAAAAGAGAAATGTATATAATTATAACATCTATTACAGTTATTTAAAATATTAGACAAATGAAAGTATTCATTCATGGTATATTGAAAACGTTCGATTAATGTGCGATCAATTACGAGTTAATTCATGACCATTGTGATTAATCGCAATTAAAATAATAATAATAATAATAATTAGCCCATGTTCGTATATATGAATCGTTTGTATCGAATGACTCGTTTGAGTGAAGAACCGATTAGATCTCGGCTCCCTCGGTTCTGAGGTTGCTCAGTACAGGAGCGTGTGGAGGTTCTTCACTCAGTCGCCGGGGCTAGCGCAGGACAGGGAGCTAGCTCTGGGTGGATCAGGCGCTCTGGTTGTTCTTGTTCCATCACCCGCTTTACCGCTCACACGATGAGGGTGAAAGTGGGATTTCTCCTCCGGAGTTTGTTAGTCATCGGTACGTTTTTGGGGCTGGTACTGCTCTGGTCCTCTCTGTCTCCCAAACCCGGGGATGACACCCCCTTCGGCAAACCGGTGAGTGTCTCCGCGTCCTTCTTCTCTCAATGTTACGTGTAAATGTAAATAACTTATTTTTTTATTTGTATTTATTTTATTTACCCCCAACGGCAGTTCTTTTGGATTCGATCCGTTTAAAGCGTCAACATGCTAAAAACAAGCTAACCCGGGTCGTTGTCATGGAGATAGCTGTCTTAGCTTGGCGAGAATTCCCGTCCGGTTAAGAAATAAAACGTAGCAGGTGACATTTATTAAAGATAAACAAACAATTTATGATTTGTATATTACATTGCTGTTTGTTTCGTTAAATATGACGTGTGTTAGCGAAATAAGCTAAGCTAAGAGCAGACCCATGTAGGCATCAGGCGGGACCTGAACCCGGAAGTGCCGGAACTCTTACAGTAAGAGATAAACAACAAACAACAAACAGAGAATATTAATGTAAACAAAAAAACGTGGTCCATAAACTTTCTATTCCCATGGAGAAACTTCTGCTTGTTTCCCTCCCACCCCCTCACTCATCCATTCCATCTTTAATCCATTCCTTCCTTCCCACATTCTTTTATCCTTTCATCCATTCATAGTTTCATTCACGCATTCCCATTCAATTATTTTTTCATCTCTTTATTCTTTAATTCACCCTTTCTTACTTTATTCACTCTTTCATTTCTTTACATATTCATTCATTCATTCATTCGTTTATCTATGCATTTTTTGTATGCATTCAAACATTCATTTGTTCTCCCGTCCCTTCATTCCTTCACCCATTCATTCCTCCATGTAATTTATATTTTGTCGTTACGTGATTTCATTTATGCCTTCACCTCTTCGTTCATTCATTCATTTGGTCCCAGAGTCATTCACTCTTCCTTCGCAGGTTTATTCATTCATTCATTCATTCATCTTCTACCGCTTTATCCGATCTTCCATCGGGTCACGGGGAGCCTGTGCCTATCTCAGGTGTCTATGGGCATTAAGGCAGGATACACCCTGAATGGAATGCCAACCCATCGCAGGGCACACACACACACACACACACACACACACACACACACACACACACACACACACACACACTCACATTCATACACTAGGGACAATTTTCCAAGGTGCCAATCAACCTATCATGCATGTTTTTGGACCGGGGGGAAACCGGAGAACCCGGAGAAAAACCCCCCGAGGCACGGGGAGAACATGCAAACTCCACACACACATGGCCGAGACGGGAATCGAACCCGGATCCTGGCGGTGTGAGGCGAACGTGCTAACCACTACGCCACCGTGCCCCAGGTTTATTCATTTTTTTTTTTATTCCTTCATTAAGTTCATTCATCATTGATTCCGTCTTCCATTTGCACTTTCATTCATTCATTCGTTCTCGCTTACATTCCTTTAATCCCCTTCCTTTTTTCTCCATTCATATTTTTTTTCACTCATTAATTCATTCTCAGATTCATTTATTCATTCAGTAACTCTGGGTTTCAGGAGGGAACACTCCCAATATGACACACACACACTTGTACACATTACTGAGCAGTTTGGTACACGCACTGACATGTCAATAGGTCATTGGAGGAAACCAAAGAGAAGCAGATGGACACCGAGAGAACAGATCCAGTCTGTCTGATACGACACTGAGCAGGGCATTGAGCATTTCACTGAATAAAATACCTTTACAGAAAGTACTTTCTTCCCTGGTTAGTTCAGCAGTAATGTGTTGAGAAATCCTACTCTCTCTGTGTGTGTGTGTGTGTGTGTGTGTGTGTGTGTGT
>JACRUU010000003.1:2182710-2190210 GCA_030449085.1 Kryptopterus vitreolus
TTCACCTTTCCCTGCGTCTAACCTATATATATATATATATATACATGACTGTATGAGTGAGGAGGTCTGCTCAGATCTTCTCTCCTGCTCTCCATCAACACCACTGATGGAGATACCTTTTCTTCAAGCACAAGTTCTCCTGTCCAGACCTTTTCTTCCCGTCATTCTTCCAGTCCAGGTCTTGTTTGTTTTGGAGTTTTGTCTGGTTTGGTGCATAGAAGCAAAACGGACCGTGCATCTGTCTTTTAAGAAAATGCAAAAGATTATAGATATAGTGTATAATGTGTCTAAACTGGAATGAGGTGCCGATGTGTTGCTTTCCTGCCCATTGCTAGTGTGGCTTCAACCTGCAGGAAACAAATCCACAAAGGATGCTGATCGGGTTTCGCTGTTGGGTATGAATAGGCCATTTCTTTTTTTTTCCAATTTAGATACAATGAAGAAATCCCGGGCCACGGTGGTTTAGTGGTTAGCACATTCGCCTCACACCGCCAGGGTTCGGGTTCGAATCCCCTCTCCGCCATGTGTGTGTGTGGAGTTTTTGCATGTTTTCCCCTCAGGGGGGTTTTCTCCGGGTTCTCTGGTTTCCTCCCCAGTCCAAAAACATGCACCGAAGGTTGATTGGCAACTTGGAAAATTTGTCCCTAGTGTGTGAATGAGAGTGAGTGTGTGTGTGTCCTGCGATGGGTTGGCATTCCATCCAGGGTGTATCCTGCCTTAATGCCCATAGACACCTGAGATAGACACAGACTCCACGTGACCCGAGGGAAGATGGGATATAGCAGTAGAAGATGAATGAATGAATGAAGAAATCCCATAATGCACATGTCTTTATAAAATACAAATGCTTATACATATAGTGTATAATGTGTATAATCCAGTTCAAATCCTAAGAAAAGATTCATGACTAACCTCACCAGAAGGTGGTGCTGTCTGCACAAAGGTCTATCTTAAGTCCAGCCATGATTGCGTCTGATGTTTTTACTCCAAAAACAATGCAAGTAATAAATTTACTGGTGTAACAAATGTAGATAGATCCTTACTGATAATTTACTAGAATTAACTCTTTTTTTTTTCTTCTTTTTTTTATTTTTTTCTTTTTACCTGCATGCTTTATTAACAGGCGGTGCTCTCGGAGGGATGCAGCCAAAAAATATATATTAATTACACGTTTATATTTAATATTAATTCACACACTAATCATAATCATATGTAATCATACACTTTAAAAATATTTATTAAATAGATTATTTATTGCATTTTTATTTATTTTTATTTACTTTTGATTAAATATCACAATACCAAATCAATAGGATTGTAAAGATAACAAGAATTGAAAAATGTAACTTTGTTTCTGTTTATTAATAAACACCCAGTGTTTGCGGTCATCTGAAATTGAGCAGAAGTGTTTAAATAAAAAAAATATATATATTTTTTTTTTATTATTTACATAATGCCTAAATGCTTATCAGCATAAAAGTCTGAGTGCATTCGAGAGGGGGGGAAAAATTGGTACGCACATGTGCAAACACTGCCCCCTGTAGTCCAATACTCAGAACTACAGCCACCAGTCTAAAACTTCTGGGCCCTTGAGGAAGGCCCTTAACCCCACTAGCATACTAGCAGTATGCTAAACGGCCAGTGATGCTAGCACAGGGTGGCCATGAATATCCAGTGTTTCCATAGTTTAGTGTGTGTGTGTGTGTGTGTAGGTGTGTGTGTTGAAATATTTAACGATATTAATATTAATATATATTTTTTTAAATAAATGTAAATGTACTACTGTTTTTAAAAAAATAGTGTGTAATTGTTTTTATTGTGTGTGTGTGGTGTGTGTGTGTACCCCCCCCCCTCCCTTTCCTTTCCTGAAACTCATCTTGCCCCTGGATCTATATATAGATATATATTATATATTATATATATATGTCTGAAATAGTATGTGTGTGTATATGTATGTTAAGTGGTATATACTCTATGTCTATAACTATAGTATGTAGATCTATATATATATATATATATATATATATATATATATATATATATATATATATATATATATAGTTAGATATAGGTATATATATATATTACACACACGCACATACTTTTCAGACAGTCCCATACAAAGCAATGTCATCTCTATTACACATACATTTTCTTTTTCGCACTTGTTCGTTTATTCTCTGGCACGCACGCACACACTCACGCGCCCACACACACACACACACACACACGTTACTTAAAAGGCCTGTGATTTCAGGTGGCGTCCCTTCACACACACACACACACACACACACACTGTAATCTCTCTCTTTTTTCCTCTGTCATTCATGTACACGCTTTTACACCATGTGGTGTGTGTGTGTGTGTGTGTGTGTTGGGGTTGTGGTGTCATTACCAGCAGATTCTCTCCACCCTAACGCGTTCGTTCAGGTGCAGACTTGACTATAAACCAGCATAAGGGTCAGGACGTCATAGAGGCAAGCGGCTCTACCTGTTCTGTCGCCTGAGTCTCACACTGTTTTAAAAGAGCACACAGTAATAAGAGCAATTCTGCCTTTCCCTGTGGAGGAGAAGAAAAAACAACAGGTGGTTAGATCTACCGATTCGCATCAGTGCATGCGTGTGTACCGCCATGTTTTAACACGTTTTAACACGTGTATCTTTTTATTAAAAATTCTGGAATCGGATACTTAAGATTAAGAAACGAATACTTATAATTAAATTTAAATTCTTCTTATCGATTCAATTGGGTATTGAAACGTTTGGGAATTGGGAAACGTTATAGGGCCAACATTCACATGTAGGCCCTATAGGATGTCCAACATTCACACAATGTTCCTATAGGATGTCCAACATTCACATAATGTTCCTATAGGAGGTCCAACATTCCAACATAGGAGGTCCAACATTAACATAATGTTCCTATAGGATGTCCAACATTCACGTAATGTTTCTATAGGATGTCCAACATTCACGTAATGTTCCTATAGGATGTCCAACATTCACATAATGTTCCTATAGGATGTCCAACATTCACATAATGTTCCTATAGGATGTCCAACATTCACGTAATGTTTCTATAGGATGTCCAACATTCCGTAATGTTTCTAAGATTCCAACATTCACGTAATGTTCCTATAGGATGTCCAACATTCACATAAGGTTCCTATAGGATGTCCAATATTAACATGAAGATCCTATAGGATGTCCAACATTCACATAAAGGCCCTATAGGACCTCTAACATTGACATGTAGGTACAGCAAGCAGATTTAGGTCCTGTATTATGTCCAAAAATACACATGTAGGTCATGTATGGTGTCCAACAAGCATCAGGTTTTCTCAAATGTAGGTCGATCCTAGTATATTAGTTTGTGTATAAAGCGGTTCCTTGGGTCTCACTTTTTAGTCTGTCCAAATAGTCAGTTTGGACAAACAAAAAGGTTATCTGAATAAATGCTGTGTCGTAATTCCTGCCACAGGATACGAGTGCGTGCGTGTATTAGATACCTCATCATATTTTGCAAACACACGCACACACACTTTTCTTGGGAACACAAGTGTCTTTTGATAGGGACTTGCATACAAGTGTGTTCTCATGATCAGTGAGAGTACTCCATTATGAAATGACACACACACACACACACACACACACACACACATAAGCTCTTTTGCACTCTATGTAAAGTCTGAACTGTTTGTTAGATCATGTAGGTTTTCCTGTAATTCCATAGGGACACACACACACACACACACACACACTCCTTTCCTCACTAATTGTGTCTGGGCTGGTAGAGCTTATAGAGTCTTAAAATAGCCCAAGGCTTCTGTAGAGAAAGAGAGAGAGTGTGTGTGTGTGTGTGTGTGTGTGTGTGTGTGTGTGTGTGTGTGTGCGCGCACTTGTCTCTCCTCAGATTTCACACTTCTGAAACTGCAGACTAAGTGTGTGTGTGTGTCTGTGTGAGAATAAAAACAAGGAAATGGCACTGGGCTTGGCAGTGCTGCGTCCCACAGAAAGGAAACCATGAGTAACTTGCTGCCTTCCTGTGTGTGTGTGTGTGTGTGTGTGTGTGTGTGTGTGTGTGTGTGTATGTGCATATGTGTGTGAGAGAAAGTGTTCACGCAACTTGTAACAGACAAGTTCACACACACACTTCACTGTGCCTCATAACCAATGTAGTTACATCTGTGTGTGTGTGTATGTGCATATGTGTGTGAGAGAAAGTGTTCACGCAACTTGTAACAGACAAGTTCACACACATACTGTGCCTCATAACAAATGTATTTACATGTGTGTGTTTGTGTGTGTGTGTGTGTGTGTGTGTGTGCATATGTGTGTGAGAGAAAGTGTTCACGCAAATTGTAACAGACAAGTTCACATACACACTTCACTGTGCCTCATGACCAACGTAGTTACATCTGTGTGTGTGTGTGTGTGTGTGTGTGTGTGTGCGTGTGTGTGTGTGTGTGTGTGTGTGTGTGTGTTCAGGTGCAAGTACTGGCACTACGACGAGAACCTGCTGACGTCGAGCGTGGTGATCGTGTTCCATAACGAGGGCTGGTCCACCCTGATGAGGACCGTGCACAGCGTCATCAAGAGGACGCCGCCCAAATACCTCGCCGAGATCGTCATGATCGACGACTTCAGCAACAAAGGTATCGCAAAACGCACAAAACGAGGCCGGAGACACGCACCACACCGGTCCCGTTCACACAATTATCCCCTAATCATCCCCTAAAGCTCAACACCTGCCACAATTCATGGGATGCGATACAGTGAGAAGGGCTGTGCTTGGTCTACTCCCTTCTCATCCATAGTGGCTTTAATTTCTGCAAACAAGCAGTGTCTGTAATTTGAGCTCCAAAGTCCAGCGCCCTATCCGCTAAGATGCCAGCTCAAGGGAAAACCCGTAATCCATCACACGGGACCTGGTTGCCATGGGAACTCACTTTCCCAACATTTGGCAGACGTGATCCTATTCATGCGGTGGGATTCAAACTCACAACCTACTGATCAGAAGTCCAGCATCCGAGCCACTCAGCAGTACCTCTCTTGTCTGATATACACCGACCAGGCATAACATTACCACCACCATTGTGTTGCTCCCTAAACATTCCTGACCTGTCGAGCATGATCATCACAGACGTCTTCATCGGGTCGAGTTACAGGAGCTCGCGCGTGCAAATAACCGGAACCGGTAAAAATGTATGTGTATGGCGGTCCGAGGTCACCGTACCTCTCAACGAAGAGAGAAAAGATCGCATTTTATGTAAAAATAAATAAATAATGAGGAATGACAAAAACAAATGCTAAAACTTCCATTAAAAAAACGTGTGCGTGTTTATGAACTTCCGTCAACACAGCCTATATAATATAGTTAAATATTAACTAACAAATTTGACTGCAGATCGGGGGCACGGTGGCTTAGTGGTTAGCACGTTCGCCTCACACCGTCAGGGTCCCCGGGTTCGATTCCCGTCTCGACCCCCTCCCGATCCCCGTGCCTCAGGGGTTTTTCTCCGGGTTCTCCGGTTTCCTCCCGGTCCAAAAACATGCACGGTAGGTTGATTGGCACCTAGTGTATGAATGTATGTGTGTGTGTGTGTGTGTGTGTGTGTGTGTGTGTGTCCCATGTGATGGGTTGGCATTCCATCCAGGGTGTATCCTGCCTTAATGCCCATAGACGCCTGAGATAGGCACAGACTCCCCGTGACCCGAGGGAAGATCGGATCTAAGGTCCCATGAGAGTGCAGGTCTCTACCATACATGTCAATGTAATGGAAATGTGTGTGTTAACGTTAGAGTGTGTGGCGTAATGTGCACTACTGCCGGTGCCAATAGTCGCGGTCACTGTCACAGGTCTCTGAGTTCAAAGACGGGACACCACTCAAATAGCCATTTGGGCCCGTTTCCACAGTACAGAAAACACTGGGAGTGACAAAAACCCTTTTGACATTTAAAATGAAGTAACACTGCATATAACTTTTTTTTTGGCCTTTATATTATGTGTAAACTAAACTAGATACGGAGTGATGCTTGCCGATGCAAACCTCGGCTCCGGGCGCGACCCCCTTAGACCCTCGTCCATTTAATATTTAGCATTGATATTCATTTTCTATTGTAAAAATTCTTCCCGGGCCAAAAGAACGCATTTGCCCCGATTACCCATAATTCCCTGTGGTTTTTCGGATCAAATGTCATATAGGTGCAATATCCTTGCTGCCCCAGACGAGTGGATGCGTCGATACGGTCGCACAGCGAAGCGTCAAAATTTCCCCCATTCATCTCTATGGGCTGGAACGACGTAGAATTTCCGAGAAATTCAGAGTGGGTTCTGGGGTTCGAGAGTCATATGATCGCGACCCACTCCATCTCACATACGAGTGGATATATCAAATCTGTATGTCGGGCGAACACGGGCCGAACAGCGGAGTGTAAAATTTCCCCATTCATTCTCTATGGGGCCGGAATGTCGCGGATTTCCCGAAATTCCACACGGATGTGGGATTCGGGAGGTATATGATCGTGGTCCACTCCGGACCCCCTACGAGTGGATTTGCCATATGTGCATGTCGGACGCTCACAGGCTGAGATGTGAGGCACGAAATGTAATTTTTTCGTTCATTTTCTATGGGAAAAAAATTCCCTGCTTTTTGGCCCCGGGTTCGGAATTCCGCAGGGCGATTCCTTATAAAAGTAACAGCACACCTCACACCAACGGGCCGCACGATATGAGGTATGATTCGTGAGGATCGGACAAAAACCGCGGGACGAGTTTCACGCCGAATATTTGACCGAAGCGAGAGAGAGATTATAATAGTGATGCTTTTGCACACGTCACTAACTATAATGTGTTGCATTTATGATGAGAGAACGAAATTATATTCCTGCATGCAACAAAAACATTTTGGACTCGGGTTGAAGGTTACTTTTAAGGACTTAATTTATCCACCGGCTTCCAACTAAAAATGTCGCTGTCTCTCTGCGCCGTCGTCCTTTTACTGGCGCGTGCGTCAGCTAAATAATAAAAGCACCATTTCACTGAACAATGAAAAAATATGAATTATATGCCAAAAAAGGGGGCAATAAAAATATGATGTCACACAAATAATTTGAACACGTTTCATTTGGATGTTGCAAGATCACTTGCGCGGGGCACGGTGGTTTAGTGGTTAGCACGTTGGCCTCACACCATCAGGGTCCAGGTTCGATTCCCGTCTCGGCCATGTGTGTGTGGAGTTTGTTCATGTTCTCCCCGTGCCTCAGGGGGTTTTTCTCCGGGTTCTCCGGTTTCCTCCCCCGGTCCAAAAACATGCACGGTAGGTTGATTGGCACCTTGGAAAATTGTCCCTAGTGTATGAATGTGTGTGTGCCCAGTGATGGGTTGGCATTCCATCCAGGGTGTATCCTGCCTTAATGCCCATAGACGCCTGAGATAGGCACAGACTCCCCGTGACCCGAGGGAAGATGGGATAAAGCGCTAGAAGATGAATGAATGAA
>JACRUU010000003.1:2192710-2242710 GCA_030449085.1 Kryptopterus vitreolus
GAGCCTTATCGGTAAAACCGGTTGCTGTGCAGCATGGTCATTAAACCCCTCCCCACCCCCTGTTTCTCTCTCTCTCTCTCTCTCCCTTGTGTGTGTGTGTTTTTTTTTTCCCTCCCATCTCTGTGGCTGTGATTGTGTGCGAATGCTTGTGCGTTACGTTTGCATGGATTGCCCCCCCCCCTTCCCCTTCCCTCCATCTTTCATCGCTGCTGTTAGAACGGTGTGCACAGTGCCCCTCATTGACTCCATTAATGGCCAGACGTACACCATCGAGGCCCAGGGCGGGGGGGACGAGGATGGCTTTGCCAGAGGAGCATGGGACTGGAGCATGCTGTGGAAGCGAGTGCCGCTCGGTGACCGAGAGAAGAACATGAGATTAACTAAAACCGAGCCTTATCGGTAATTTACAACCTTAATTTCCAAAACAAATTGGTGGCGGTATGTATTGATTTTGTCAGATTGGTGGTGGGCTTGTGCTTTTTAACGAGCTTTAACAGCTACGGCGCCCGTCAAAAGTACGTTGACTTCTATGGGTTTTTTTCCCCCCCCCTCAGGCATGTTCCTTTTGTTTCTATACAACAACCTTTGAGCGAAGAACTATCCGGATGTTCAGATAAATGTAATTATTTTATCGGAAAATCCTTCCTTAGAAGCTTTTACACACTCGTGCCAAGTTTCTCCAAACATTCCGATGAAATGCTTTGCCGTGCCCGCTAAAAAGAAAAATAAATAAATAAACAAATCCCCGGAGACGTACTTCACTAGCTGGAGATTTGTTTACCCAACACATTGTGGAATTTCTGGAATATCATGGAATTTTTAATGGCTTATTCCAGATTTACCCCCCCTCCCCCTCAACCAAGTCATTGAGTATTAGGCATATTTGTTTGTCGCTTTTCCATTTATTAAAACACAATTTGTCTTTTTTTCATCGGGTTGTTTAACGCATTTTGCCAAACCTCATGGACATTCAGCTTATCTTGGCGTGGGAACCTGGTTTAACAGTCCACTTCATCCCAGAGCAGTTCAGTCGGATTTTGGTGCAGTGACTGGGCAGGCCAATTCGTTACAACGCGCTTAAACTTTAAACGTTTTCACTAGTTCATTGCAAAAGAAACAAAAGGAACAAAACCATAAAGGACTCCACACTTTTGACGAGCTGTGAATTATCCAGTACATTACTGCTGGAATGATGTAACGCGACATAACGCAGTATAAACCAATTAATGTACTAATGCAAATGAGGCAGATGTATGCTAATTAGTTGCTTTAATTGCTTTCGATCTTTGCATGTACTCCTACACCCCGAATCACCCCAAGGCAAAGAAATGGCTTGGTTTTTTTTTTTTTTTTTTTTTTTTTAAATAATGTATTTTCCGGACTATAACACATTTGTTATGTAATTTATTGTGTAATATTGTAATTTGGACTAAAAACCTAAATAGTTAGAGGTGCTTTTTTTTAAGCACAAACATATCGTAATTGGATTCTCATATAATATATTGTGTACCATGTTTACTTCATTACTCGGAAGATACAAGTTTTATTTATTTAATTTTTTCCTTTAATGAAAAGGACCTCCCTCCGGCTCCGGTACGGAATAAACCCCAGACCCATGTCGGCGTAGTGTCAGCCCTCGCCTCTGAAAGCCATGCGGTCGTAGCTCTCTAGAGCTCTTTGCGTTAACGCGTGAGATTATACTTGACCTCATCATACTCCACCTGATATTTTGAATGGCAAATCAAAATTTCCATAATCCGCCGAGTTCAACGTCTCACCGCTCGTCTAAAACGGAAGCCGATTCACGAACACACTGTGTGCACCGTGTTATATTTCAGACATTTCCTTTCACCCCCCCCCCATCCCGTATCTTCGAGGACCTTGGCCACATTGTCCGCTCTCACCTCGCTTACCTTACGAAGCCTGTTTAAAATCTAATATGCAAATTCCTATATTACATACCAAATTATTACTAGCGAGCATTTCCACTTTACTGCTGCGCTAGTGTAGCTACATGCGCCCGGAGGTGGAACGTAACAAGTTGCATTTATGCGCCTTATTGTAATTCAATAGTGCGTTTTTTTTTTGTGCACATAACTTAATTTTACTTTAGTGTCTTTTGTTTGAAGTTTGTACTTAAGTACATTTTGTCATATTCATTATTGAGTGAAAATAATTAATTAATTTATTAATGCAAGGGGAATAAAATTGAAGCCAAGGAAATGACGACAGATTCACAACGAAAGTTCACAAAGCACATTAGACATGTATTCGTAAAAAAAAAAAAAAAAATAATATATATATATATATATATATATAATATATATATATATATATATATATATATATATTTATATATTTTTTTTTATTTATTTTTTAATTTTTTTTTTTTTTTTCAAAATTACCGACTTTTGGCTTTTACTTGAGTATATTTTTAAGCCAGTAACTTGTACTTAAGTAACATTTCGTTGAAGTAACTTTCCACCTCTGCATATGACACCTGAGCACTTCATTGGCCAAGACTCTCATTAAAGCACAAATTTTCATGTTTCTTTCTGGGACGTACAATAAAGTCGTGGCGTATAAGTGTATAGATAGTAGTGTATAGATAGTATTAACTTTCGGAAGGTTTCGCAGCAGCTTGGATGGAGCGCTTGTAAAGCATTTGATCTAAAACCGGCACAGCTGAGCGTCATAGATATGATCGAAATTGGAACTGAAACAGAATATGAAAAACTCGAGTTTCTTTATAAGAGTGTGTGTCTCATGGGACCCTGATGAGGGGATTTTACATAGTGTATGGTTTACTCTATGTGTGTGTTCGTGTGTGTGTGTGTGTGTGTGTGTGTAAGGTCTCCGGCGATGGCCGGAGGGCTGTTTGCTATAGAACGAGATTTCTTCTTCGAGCTGGGCCTCTATGACCCAGGTCTCCAGATATGGGGTGGAGAGAACTTTGAGATATCATACAAGGTAAAGAAGGCATATTTAGTCTGTAGCTTCTATGATTATGTCTGAACAAGATATACATTTATTTGTGTGTTGTGTGTGTGTGTGTGTGTGTGTGTGTGTGGGGCACAGATCTGGCAGAGTGTGGAGGCCAGCTGTTGTTCACTCCCTGCTCTCGTGTAGGACACATCTACCGGCTGCAGGGGTGGGCCGGAAACCCACCCCCTGCTCACGTAGGCTCCTCCCCCACACTTAAGGTTGGTTGTGATGTCACTTTTTTGTTTGAGAAATCGGACAAAAGTAATCGGACACCTAACTTTTCCTTCCCTAAAGTGTCGGCACGGACGTGGAAGCACATTTAACATTCTTTTAGCTCTTTAACATTTTTCAGATCAAAAACCTCGTAAGAAACGTGACCCTCTGAGACACCACGTGTCAAACGGAGCCACTGATGTCAATAGAAACTCATTTTAATAATAAATGCAATTAATTTAATTAATAAATTTAATAAAAATAAGTTTTGCCTTTTTGTCAAATTGATATGCAGTTTGATACTTTATATATATATCTATAATATATATATATATATATATATATATATATATATATATATATATATATATATATATATATATATATACATACACACATATAATTTATATTTTTATATAACTTCTTTTTTCCTTTTAGACTATTAGAACAGCAGCGTTAAGTTTAATGGAGCTTAAATGCAATAAATATTACATCATTAATTTTTTTTTTTTATCGGAACAATTGAATAATTACGTGATTCCTCATTAATTAGCGGACATCCCTATACTGAAATGTTTTGCTATGCCTTTTTTTATAGTTTAAATGCTTAATTGAGACATTTAATTTCAAACTCAGATTAATACATTACACTTAAACAAGAGAATGTAAAAGTAAAGGCGTAAACTGCTGTGTGGATGAGCCACGTTATACCGATTTGTACTGTACTTCCTGTATGCACTGTCGTTTTAGTATAAATAGCGTAAAAACATTAATATTAAAATTGAATCAATTATACAAATGCATATTTTGCATATAGCATGACGTCATTAGCGTATGTTAGTATTTGATCATTATGTATGAAGCCTTGCGTGTGGGAATAAACCATCATCTGAGATCTCTTTCTTTTTCACGTGCAGAATTACGTGCGGGTGGTGGAGGTGTGGTGGGACGAGTACAAAGACTTCTTCTACGCCAGCCGCCCCGAGACGCTCACCCTGGCTTACGGCGACATCAGCGATCTGAAGAAGTTCCGAGAAGAACATCGCTGCAAGAGCTTCAAGTGGTTCATGGAGGAGGTGGCGTACGACATCCCCATCCACTACCCACTTCCTCCCAAAAACGTTGAGTGGGGCGAGGTGAGCGGCTCGGAATCGCCGATACACACAGCCGTTCCCCGCCCGGGTGTGGTTGAGTGGGCGGAGCCAAGCTTGTGTAACCCAACTGTCGTCTCCGATTTCAGATCCGCGGATACGAATCTAGTTACTGCATTGACAGCATGGGACACACCAACGGGGGGAGCGTCGAGATCGGACCGTGCCACAGGATGGGTGGGAATCAGGTGAGCGCTAGGAGAATTAATCTCCGTATTAACCTGGATTAGGGCTGCACGATTAATCGGGGGAAGAAAAAACATCACGATCCATACATACATGCAATCTCATTTCTAAATGACGGCTTATGAGTATTGTTGAGAGGGGCACGGTGGCTTAGTGGATAGCACCTCCAGGATCCGGGTTCGATTCCCGTCTCGACCATGTGTGTGTGTGGAGTTTGTGCATGTTCTCCCCGTGCCTGAGGGGGTTTTTCTCCGGGTTCTCCGGTTTCCCCCTGGTCCAAAAACATGCACGGTAGGTTGATTGGCACCTTGGAAAATTATCCCTAGTGTATGAATGTGTGTGTGTGTGTGTGTGTGTGCCCTGTGATGGGTTGGTATTCCATCCAGGGTGTATCCTGCCTTAATGCCCATAGACACCTGAGATAGGCACAGACTCCCCATGACCCGAGGGAAGATCGGATCGGAGTGTTGTTGAGTTTTTACTTCTGCGTCGAGTCTACGGCGTATTCTACGCCTCGGTGCCTATCCTACGCCATAACCTACGCCATCATACATAAGTATTATGTGAAGCTGCTTTGAGATGATGACAAATTGTAAAAAGCGCTCTACAAATAAAATGTAACTGAATTGAATTGAATAACCTAAAGTAACTACGCGTGATGTCGAAGCGGAGCGCGGTTCTGTGATTGGTCGGCTCGCCTGCGTTTTTCCGGCATAGCGGCGAACGTATAATAATAATAATAATAATATCCTTTATTGGTCACATATACATTACAGCACAGTGAAATTCTTTTCTTCGCATATCCCAGCTTGATGTTGGTAGCTGGGGTCAGAGCGCAGGGTATCAGCCATGATACGGCGCCCCCTGGAGCACAGAGGGTTAACGGTCCCTTGCTCAAGGATCCAAGGGCGGCAGCTTGGTCGTACCGGGGCTCGAACCCGGATCTTCCGATCAGCAGCCCAGCGCCTTAGACCACTGAGCCACACGCAGAAGTATAAAACAACCTCCCTGCGTTCACATCACGCTACGTTCACACGCGATTGCTGTTTTTTTTTTTGTTTTTTTATAGTTATCGGTATTTTTGTTACTTCAGCACTTTAACTGATCTTCCTGGTTTATTTATTTTATTTATTCATTTATTTTATTTTATACTTGAGTGCAATACATCTTTGAGAATAGTGTGAGAGAATCATACTCACAATTCCCATGGAGAAAAACCGTGATTCGCATTTTAGCAAGGATCATGTAGCGCTAACCTGGAACGTATTCACATTGTATTTCTCAGAAGTAAGTACACCCCCCCCCCCCCCCCCCGTTTTTATAAATATTCATTCGTTCATTCATTCATTCATCTTCTACCGCTTTATCCAATCTCCCCTCGGGTCACGGGGAGTCTGTGTCTATCTCAGGCGTCTATGGGCATTAAGGCAGGATACACCCTGGATGGAATGCCAACCCATCGCAAGACAAACACACACACATTCATAACACTAGGGACAATTTGTCCAAGGTTTGCCAATCAACCTACCGTGCATGTTTTTGGACCGGGAGGAAACCGGAGAACCCGGAGAAAAAAAACCCTGAGGCACAGGGAGAACATGCAAAACTCCACACACACATGGCCGAGACGGGAATCGAACCCGGACCCTGGCGGTGTGAGGCGAACGTGCTAACCACTACACCACCGTACCCACCATAAAGTCAACTGAAGGAGTCTTTTCAAGTAATGAAATAAATATTTTCCAAAGCTATTTTGCAATAAAATAAGTACAATCTAAAATGGCTACTTCTTATTTCTCCGTTTTTTTTAAAAAAAAGCTGTTTTTGTTTACAGGTGACGGATCGAGTGTTTATAGGTGCTATAACATAGGTGAAAACAGGAACGTAAAAAATACATTTAATAATGTAATTAGCTGTAAACATTGAAGAAAGCTCTTCTGTTACTGTAAAATAATCTACTTCTGGATTTTAACGCTAATAATTCATGGTGTCATCAGCCATAATGTCGATTATTTCCAGCATGACTGTTAAGGCATTGGACTTTTGGATTTGAAGGTCATGGTTTCGAATCCCACCCACATCAGCCTCGTGATCTTCCCTGAGCCTGTCTCTTTGTGTCACAGCTGTTCCGAATAAACGAAGCGAATCAGCTGATGCAGTACGACCAGTGCCTGGCGAAGGGCTCGGACAACGCCGTCATCATCACACACTGCAACCTGAGGGAGTACACAGAGTGGAAATACTTCAAGGTGAGTCTGAGATCCGGAGCTCCTGTTTAAACTCTTCACAGTGTAGTGGAGAGAAACATGGCGTCATTAAACCTGACATTCACATAAAACGCTCCAAACCAGGAAGTAATTATGTATAAAGTGCAGCTCATTGTTTATAGTGTTGGAAATGGAATGGAATGGTCATGAGTTTAAATCCCAGCACCACAGGGACACTCCTGAGCCCTTAGCCCTTATACAGGAGAGTATCTATCTATCTATCTATAGATAGATATAGATATAGATATGAATGTGTGTGTGTGTGTGTGTATATGTATGTATATGTATGTGTTCAGATTGTTTATTAATACTATCTGATGTGGTACACTTCAAGAAAGAACAAAATGGAAGACAGGACAGATGGAAGGGGAAAGAGTAAAGGAGAAGGAAGGAAAGAAAAGGAATGGGAGAAGAAAGGAAGGAAGGAAGGAGAAAGAATAAAAGAGAAGGAAGTAATGGAAAAGAATAAAAGAGGAGGAAGGTAAGAAAGAAGGAGAGAAGGAAAGAAGAGAGGGAAAAGAAGGAAAGAGAAGGAAGAAAGAAGAGAAAGAAGGAAAAAGAATGAAAGAGAAGGAAGAAAGGAAAGAAAGAAGGAAGGGAAAAGAATGAAAGAGAAGGGGAAGGAAAAAGAATAAAAGAGAAGGCAGAAAGGAAAGAAAGAAGGGAGGAAAAAGAATAAAAGAAGGAAGGGGTAAAAAAAAGAATGAGAGAAGGAAAGAAAGAGGCAAGGAAAAAAATTAAAAAGAATGAAGAAGGTAAAGAATGAGAGAAGGAAAGAAGGGAGGAAAAAGAATAAAAGAAAGGAAGAAGGTAAGAAAGAAGGAGAGAAGGAAAGAAGAGAGGGAAAAGAATGAAAGAGAAGGAAGAAAGGAAGGAAAGAAAGAAAGGAGAAAAAAAATAAAAGAAGGAAGAAGGTTAAAAAAAGAATGAGTGAAGAAAAGAAAAAGGGAGGTGAAAAGAAATAAAAAGAATGAGAGAAGGAAAGAAGGGAGGAAAGAATAAAAGAAAGGAAGAAGGTAAAAAAAAAAGAATGAGAGAAGGAAAGAAGGGGGGGGGATAAAAGGGAGGAAGAAAGGAAAGAAAGAATGAGAGAAGGAAAGAAGGGAGGAAAAAGAATAAAAGAGAAGGAAGAGGGTAATAAAGAATGAGGGAAGGAAAGAAAGAGGGAAGGGAAAAGAATTAAAAAGAATGAAGAAGGAAAGAAGGGAGGAAAAAGAATGAAAGAGAAGGAAGGGCTGCGGATAAAGAATAAAAGAGAAGGGAGGAAAGAAAGGAGATGGAAAGAAAGGAAAAAAAGGCTGTAAAGAAATGAAAGAAGAGTTTGGTCTGTTCGATTTCTGCCCGCTTTTCATCCTTTGCTCCCCCCCCCCCACTCAGGATCTGCACCGGTTCACACACACCCCCACGGGACAATGCTTAGACCGCTCGGACGTCCTGCACACGGTCTTCATCTCCAACTGCGACCTCAACAAGAGCACCCAGAAATGGGAAATGAACAACATCGTGGCCGTGTGAACCCTGCAACCCCCCCCCCCCCACACACACACACACACACACACACCCCTCCTTGGATGGGGGGGGGGGGGGGGGTTAGGGGCGGAGCCACACATACAGGATGAACTCTCACTGACCTTTCTCCTGCACCAGGGGATTAACGTTGTACATACAGCACAAACCCGTCCAGCAACGAGGCCACGTTCCAATAACGCCATTTTTATTTTTATATGTAGGTATTTTATTCCATGGTGGATGATGTTTACAGGCGTCCCGTCTCGTACCGAGACGCCCACACACGCGCAGACGGCCGATCGATTACCACTGTTTTTAATACCGCATCACTGCTTCTTTACTTCACACTCACCGAGTACCGACACTGGCCATTTTTACTTTATTCTTTTATTCCTTTTTCCCTCCAGAAACTTTTTCTGCTTTTTTAATCCGACAGATGGTTTTTTTTTTTTTTTGTTTGTTTGTTTGCTTGTTTTCGTTTTTTAATCGGTGTAATTTAGGGACAGAGGGAAACCTTAAAACTATTTATTTTCATTTTATTTTAATTATCGCTCAGAAATAATAATGATTAATAATAACATTATGTGAATCCTTTTGATTTTTTTTTTTTTTTATTTCATCGAAAAATCACTGGAAAAGCACCGCCGAGGTCGAACGGCGCATCCCGCGAGCAAACCCGCGCCACCGCGTCTGCTATTTTTTTGTACAATGTAAATACGAGCGTTTCTTAAACGAACATGTGGAGAAGCAGTGGGGCCTCGCGACGAAGGTGTACATATTTCACTTGTAAAAAAATAAATAAATAAATAAATAAATAAACATGATCGACTTTTCTCAAGAGAATAAATCAAGACATTTTTACCACTCGTTCCGTCACTCCGAATTCGTTATTGGAACGCAGTGGGATTTTTTTAAGACCCGGGGCGAATCGGCGACGGGATGATCGGATCGTTTTAGCGACTCGATTCTTTGGATCTTTTTTTTTTTTTTTTTTTTTTTTTTTTATTATTAGTTCATTTCATCAAAACATCTGATAAAAAGTATATAATTCTGATCGAGAGAATAAGTGGCTTTTCTCCCGCATCCATATCGTCAGTTCTCTTGTCACATGACTGCTAGAATTGTAGTAATAATGCACCAAACAAAAAAAGAGTCTATGGGAGTCAAATGAGAACAGAACGAAGCGAATCGGACTAAAAGAGTCGAGAGAGTCCATTAGAAAGCGAACGAATCACTCTTCGAGACGACTCGTTCTTCCGAGTCACATTACAGATGAACGAATCGAGAATGAACTATTATTTATTTGTTGCTTTTCACAAACAAAGCAGAATATACAGTAGATGTGTAAACGTTAGTAAACGTACAAGAATACAAGTCAAACAATCTTTCTTTTCTATGGTGCCTTTAAAAGTTACACAACAAAGTGCTTTACCAGCATAAATATAGGAAAAACATGCCGTCGTGCACAGATCAGAAATATTTAAGCAGATTTTAAAAGAAAGCCGCTTTGATCTCCGAGAGAAGGAAATGACATGAAAAAGTTATGGCACCCGTCTGTGGGTCAATTGTTTTTTGGTTATTTATTATCTATTTTTTTTTTTAAATTGGTTATTTATTATGTGATTGTGAACTGCTGGTTTAGTGGTTTACATTTGCGGCATTTGCGGCATTTAGCAGACGCCCTTATCCAGAGCGACTTACAACTGAGCAATTGAGGGTTAAGGGCCTTGCTCAAGGGCCCACTAGTGGCATCTTTGTGGTTGTGGGGTTTGAACCCATGATCTTCCGGTCCAGAGTCCAACACCTTAACCACTGGGCTACACACCTCCCACTAGCACGTTGGGTGGTTAGCACGTTCCCCTCACATCTCCAGGGTCGGGGTTCGATTTCCACCTCCAACATGTGTGTGTGTGTGTGTGTGTGTGTGTGTGTGTGTGTGTGTGTGTGTGTGTGTGTGTGTGTGTGTAGTTTGAATGTTCTCCCCGTGCCGCATGGTTTTTTTTCCCCAATAGTTTTTATGTCGCTCATATCATTTTCATTCATTCATTCATTCATTCATCTTCTACCCTTATATCCGATCTTCCCTCGGGTCACGGGGAGTCTGTGTCTATCTCAGGCGTCTATGGGCATTAAGGCAGGATACACCCTGGATGGAATGCCAGCCCATCACACACACACACACACACACACACACACACACACACATTCATACACTAGGGACAATTTTCCAAGGTGCCAATCAACCTACCGTGCATGTTTTTGGACCGGGGGAGGAAACCGGAAAACCCGGAGAAAAACCCCTGAGGCACGGGGGAGAACATGCAAACTCCACACACACATGGCCGAGATGGGAATCGAACCCGGACCCTGGCGGTGTGAGGCGAACGTGCTAACTACTAAACCCCCATGCCCTTATAAGTATCATTTTGGGAGGTGTGTATAGCCCAGTGGTTAAGATGTTTGCCTCTGGACCAGAAGATCACAGGTTCAAACCCCACCACCACCAAGCTACTGCTAGTGGGCCCTTGAGAAAGGCCCTTAACCCTCAATTGCTCAGTTGTAAGTCGCTCTGGATAAGGGCGTCTGCCAAATTCTGTAAATGTAAATGTAAAATTTATTTTGTTGCATTTATCCGATACACCTTAAAGGACGCTCAAGGGGAAAATCTAGGTGACCAAGAAAAAAATACAAAAACAAAACCTTAACCTGAGATAAAGTTTAGAGTAGGTTCTGTAGTGATTCTGACTTAATACATTTTGTTTCTCTGACTAGGACACACCACGTCCTTATGTCTCACACACGGCCGAGATGATCAGGTTCTCCACAAACCATATAATGGTCATGTGACCACAAAGTTTAGTCCTCAGGTTTCTACAAATCATACATCAAACCCTATTTACATTTACAGCAGACGCCCTTATCCAGAGCGACTTACAACTGAGCAATGGAGGGTTAAGGGCCTTGCTCAAGGGCCCACTAGTGGCTGCTTGGTGGTGGATGGGTTTGAACCGGCGACCTCATAGTGGTCAAGTGGTCTACTCATCTGAAAGCTGTATGTACCACTGAGAGCTTAAGGCTACACTTCCTAAAACACATTTCTGGCCTTAAATGTCCATCTCCATCTCTCCTCCATCACCTCGTCTCCGTCACGTCCCACATGTCCCTCTAATAAACTCACTTCTAATGCCGTCCATCCTCGTCTACTCCCAATCTCCACCTCCTGTCTTTTAGACGACATCGCAAGTCTCACCACAGTCCTATAAACTTTCCCTTTCACTCTTAGAGACCGCCTTTCTACCACACACACACCACTCCTGCAAACTCTTCTCCACCCTGCCCACACTCTTCACTTCTCCAATATGCAAATTGTGTTTATGTGCATTGGAGGGAAAATAAGTCTTGCATGAATTGGCAAAATCTCTCCTCTTCCTGTATCAGCACTACTGAGGTTGCCGGTGTTATTGTGTAACCCAAACACAAACGAAAGCCCGAGGTGACAAAGTAAAGTGATATTTACTTGGGGGAAGGAAAAGCTAAAAGTTATGTTTAGAGACTCGTGAGTTTCACCAAAAGAAGGCAGGATTATTAAATGTATCATTTTTATCAAAATAAAAAATTCACTATTTTATTATTCCATGGAGTAAAATAAAGGTCAGGGATTTCAACACAAGTGTTAAAGGTAAATAAAACCTAACGTATGCAGTATTTGTAGAATTGATATTTTAGTGTCACTGCAATGTAAATGACATCACTGGCTACACCGGGGCCACAATATAACTCATCCCTGATGGTTTTATGGAGGAACCTCAAGTCTCACTTCCATTACTGAAGACATGAATCCATACAGTACACAGTCAAGACTTTTAGGGTGTTTAAGTTAAGGCTACATTACAGTTACATTCATGGCATTTGGCAGACGCCTTTATCCAGACAGACTTACAACTGAGCAAGTGAGGGTTAAGGGCCTTGCTCAAGGGCCCACAAGTGGCAGCTTGGTGGTTGTGGGGATTGAACCCGTGATCTTACGGTCCAGAGCCCAACACCTCAACCACCGGGCTACACCACGTCCCCTGGCTATATTACAGTCCCTATATTTTGGGAATAAAGCGACACTGTTTTTGACCGAAATGTGCAACAAGTGAAGGGGGGAAAAAAAAAAAAAAAGGGTCTGATAATATACAAAATTTTATTATAAAAATGTCTACACAACATTTCAAAATCTCAAGGTCTTAAAAAAAATGGTTTGAGGATTTAAACTACACATCAGTGTTCCTCGTTATTTTCTTACAATGCCAGTGGAGACGAATTTCATCAAACGAGAGAGGAAAAAAAACCACAGCTTGAGAAAACAGAAGAAAACTAGATTTAAAAAAAAAAAAAAAAAAAAAAAAAAAGATACCAGAGGCAGTGCTTAACAAAACCAGCTGTTAAATTTACAAAACAGTACATGACCTGAATATGTATTTCATCTATACACATCTTTGCACATGTTTTGAAAATAGGAGGAAAAAAAAACAATTACTTAAAAAAACAAAAAGCCTTTTCACATTGCAAACAAATCGGCACAAAATTCCTGAAAGGTTTATTCGTCGTCATCGTCGTCGTCGTCTTCATCCTCCTCGTCGTCATCGTCCTCATCTTCGTCGTCATCATCTGAGACTTCTGCCTTCTTACCGGTGGGCCGACCTGGTCCGCCTCTCTTAGCGCCGTCCGGCTTTCCTCCCTTGGCGCGGTACGCGGCCATGTCCTGAAACGGGAGAATGCGATAGTCAGGAGCCGGCGGACAAACAAAAACGGTATCGTATATAAATAAATAAATAGAAAGAAAGCGTACCTTCTCGTATTTCTCCTTCAGCTTCACGGCCTTCTGCTCGTACGGTGATTTGTCCTTGGCCGTCAGTTTGGACCACTGCTCGCCCAGCTTCTTTGCAATGTCGCCGATCGAGATGCCGGGGTGCTCGCTTTTCACTTTTGGCCGGTGATCGGAGCAGAAGACGAAAAACGCCGATCTGCAAGGCATAGAGGAACGAGGTAAAAAAAAAAAACATGCAGCGGATTTTAAAAGCAATGCATTCGTGGGTTATACAGACAAGATCGTGTGTGTGTGTGTGTGTGTATGTATATATATAAAAATAGCTGTGTGCGCGCGTGTATACGTACGGTGGCCTCTTGGGTGCATTCGGGTCCTTCTTCTTTTTGCCTTTGCCTGGTGCGCCTTTAGGCGGCACGTAGTTTTTCATCTCGCGGTCGTAGCGTACCTTGTCGGTCTTCGCCATGTCCTCGAACTTTGATTTCTCCTTAGGAGACATGGTCTGTGTGTGGGGGGAGAAAAACATTAACAAAAATCCCAACAAAAAAGTTCAGTAGACGAGGCGTGAGTGGATAAAGAAAAACGGGGCATTAAAACGTCGCTTTTACATTCCTTGATGCATGACTGTGATGGAAAAACCACCACAAAACACTTTCCCCAATCCGTTTCATTTGGTTGGAAGGGAAACCAAGTTGAACCACTTTCTACACTTCCCCACCATGACCACCAGAGGGCGCTATATGGACGTAAATTAAAACCATTCGAGAATTAAAAACAAAAACAGCCCTCTTAACCCAAACGACTCGACTCCAGTCGAGGGCGGGACTAAAAGTGTACTTGTTTTATAAGTGATCGCGAAAAATTAAATACAATTCTCCGTACCTTCCATCTCTCGGCGCACTTCTTGGAGAACTCGGAGAAGTTGACCGATGTGTCCGGGTGCTTCTTCTTGTGCTCCTCCCGGCACGTCTGCACAAAGAAGGCGTAGGACGAGGTCTTCCCCCGCGGCTTGTTCGGATCCTTCCCCATCGCCTCTTATTCCGCGTAAACAAAAAGAATCTGAAATGGAGTTTTTTTATTATTTTTTTTTTGTTGTTGTTTAGAAACAAGTCTTACATATCCGCACAGATTATAAACGCACACGAAAACAAGTCTACAATGTCACAAAGGATCAGGTTTAAACCAGTTTAATCCGATCTCAGAGTTCCGGCTTTAACAAGACACACACACAGCCATGCCTCCATTTTACTTCCCGCCTAAACGGCTGAGGCGATTATGTCCAAGCCTGGAAAAGACGGTTAAATAAACTTCTATTTTATTGTCGTATTAATTTCACCATTAAAATGTTTCCCAATCGATTCTGGGTTTACTTTAAACACTTTTGAACTCTTTATGACGAGTTTTTTTGGCGCGACTTTCCTTCAGCGGAGAAATAAATAAATAAACAAATTACCTCAGGAGTGCGCATTTCCCAGACATCGCGTTTAAACTCTTTACAGTTGCTTTTTAACCGTACATTAAATTTAATATTTTTTGGTGTTTGTTTTTTTTTTAATAAACCCAAGACAAATCCTTTAACACGACTTAATAACATATAAGTCTAGCTAAAAAAATAAATATTTTGTTGTTGTTGTTTTTTTATATAAAACCCACCTGTGTTTATTCTTAGTTCACTCCGTCCAGTTCAAACGCAACTTTCTCTCAGGTGCTGTTTTGTATGTGGCGCAGTGCGTACAAACTTGTCACAGAGCGCCCCCAAGAAACTCCTCCCTCGTCTCCATATCCGGCACCCGATTGGTGGGAACGCGTTCAAAAAATCAAACGCTGTCCTCCTATTGGCTCGTCGGTGCTACGGGACGTCCGCGCATGAAACGAACGGTTAAACGAGTCGGGTTGAATCCCAAATGGAGCCCTCAAAGTCGACGTCTAGTGCACTCGGGTGTAATGAACTCGCACCCCGGAGTAAGGCCGCCTATATAGTACGAAAAACGAGGATTGTAATTCGACGCGCCGCGTGACGTCTGAATCACCGCGCTTTGCTATTGGCTGGAGGGTGGATTTTTAAATCGTTCGGCGGTTGTGCAGAATAGTGGACGTGTTTATTTTGGTGTTACGCATAAACAAAAAACATGTAAATGTTGTATGTAATGTATCGCGTGGATATGATTAAGATTCGGACTATATATATATATATATATATATAATATATTATATATATATATATATTATATATATATATATATATATATATATATATATATATGTGTGTGTGTGTGTGTGTTGTTTTTGTTTGTATCTAGCCGCCATTCTGGTTTTCTTTGGTGAACTGATGGCGGGAAAACAAAACAAACAAAAAAAGCTGACAAATGGCAGATGAATATAAAACGAACCCCTAATTAAATACCATTATGATACATTGTAATGTATTATAACATACATAAGATTAAGGATTAATAAATCATATATCAAAACTTGTTACTTGTCATGTTAAATAACCCTATTCTGTTTGATACTTTCACTTCTTCAAACCAACAACCATTTGTTTTGAGAGTAGCTTTGGGCATTTCCCCAGTCAGTCTCGGGAGGTAATCCCACCCCCACCAAGATGCCCCTAGTGTGCCCTTGAGCAAGGCCCTTAACCCTCCAATTGCTCAGTTGTAAGTCGCTCTGGATAAGGGCGTCTGCTGTAAATGTAAATACGGTTTGATGTATGATTTGTAGAAACCTGTGGACTAAAGTTTGTGGTCACATGACCATTATATGGTTTGTGGAGAACCTGATCATCTCGGCCGTATGTGAGACATAAGGACGTGGTGTGTCCTAATCAGAGAAACAAAGATGTCTAGCAATGTTGAGGTGTTAAGTGATTGTTTTCTGCTTTTCCTTCACTCTCTGGAGTGTTTCGTGTCATTGTTCTGCTGGAAACCAAATGTTGGTCCCGTTAAGTGAAAAGCAGATCAGGTCATTGCAAAGTGTCGTTGTAGCTATGCCGGTTAAGTGTGACTTACACATACACACATATATATATATATATATATATATATATATATATATATATATATATATATATATATATATTATATATATATATATATATATATACGTGGGTGCAGAGTGTTTTTAATATTAACCCAGATTAGAGTAGGGCAGGGGTGTGCAAACTACGGTGTACGGGCAACATCCGGCCTCTTAGTGCTTTTAATCCGGCCTGCAGAAGATTGGTACGGTATTATCCAAATCATATCATTATTTATGACTGAATTCATTTGACATTTTCCTGTAATGCCTGACATTCCAGCAGGTGGACACATTGAATATTTACATTAATGCCTTTTATATGCTTATGCTTTGTTGGTATGCACTTGGTGCTGGCCCTGAAGTTTTAAAAGTCAAGTGTTTGCCCACCCCTGGTGTACAGGTAGCCTTTGATTTTGGAGGAGTCATGGTTTTGGTGCGCAGAAACAATTACGTCACAATTCCTTCTTTATCATGGATACCAGGGGGCTCGATTAGAACTCGATTAAAATAAATCTGTAATTTAAAACAAAACCCCCCAGCGGCCAAAACAACAGCGCACCCTGCTACTACTATATAAAAATAATAGTATGATAATATAATTCTCCGGACGTTCCATCTCCGGCACGTCGTTCACAAAGTAGGTATACGACGAGGTGTTCCCTCGCGGCTTGTTCGGATCCACATCCCCCTTTTTCAGATTAAAAAATAGACACATATAAATCCAACCCAAATGTCAGTTGAAAGGTAAACACAAGTAGGCAAAATATTACCACATCACCACGTATATATCTGACCCATTTCAAGAGCTATAGCATAATCTTTTATATGCTCAAACACACTATCAAATAACTCACTATTATCATACTATTCAAATAACTTAACTGGAAAATTAATATAGGAATAGAAGGGCACGGTGGTTTAGTGGTTAACACGTTCGCCTCACACCTGCCAGGGATCCGGGTTCGATTCCCTTCCCGTCTCGGCCATGTGTGTGTGGAGTTTGCATGTTCTCACCGTGCCTCAGGGGTTTTTTCTCCGGGTTCTCCGGTTTCCTCCCGGTCCAAAAACATGCACGGTAGGTTGATTGGCACCTTGGAAAATTGTCCCTAGTGTATGAATGTGTGTGTGTGTGTGCCCTGCGATGGGTTGGCATTCCATCCAGGATGCATCCTGCCTTAATGACCATAGACGGCTGAGATAGACACACTCCCCGTGACCCGAGGGAAGATCGGATAAAGCGGTAGAAGATGAATGAATAAATTAATATGGGAATAAAGCTCTTCCTAGCTACATCCTGTCCTTGCTTTTGTGAAGACTTTAACAAAACAATATTGTCGTTTAAGTATATCCACAGGGGCACGGTGGCTTAGTGGTTAGCACGTTCGCCTCACACCGCCAGGATCCGGGTTCGATTCCCGTCTCGGACATGTGTGTGTGGAGTTTGCATGTTCTCCCCGTGCCTCAGGGGTTTTTTCTCCGGGTTCTCCGGTTTCCTCCTGGTCCAAAAACATGCACGGTAGGTTGATTGGCACCTTGGAAAATTGTCCCTAGTGTATGAATGTGTGTGTGAATGTGAGTGTGTGTCCTGCAATGGGTTGGCATTCCGTCCAGGGTGTATCCTGCCTTAATGCCCATAGACGCCTGAGATAGGCACAGGCTCCCCGTGACCCGAGGGAAGATCGGATATAGCGGTAGAAGATGAATGAATGAATGAATGAAGCATATCCACAACAGTGCATTGCATTCAAGGGCTTGGTGAGTCTCTGGACATTTCCAGACTAGACTTCTCTTAGATGACAAATCTACTAAATCTACTATAAACGAGTGAAAACAAGTCTTTCTGATACGATGTTTCTTTTATGCATATCATTATATATTTTATTGCATGTGTTTATGCATATAATTCCTGCCAGAAGTGTTGATGCATTCGTTGATAAGGATAAGGGTGCAATGCCGTAAATCTGAAGGTATGGTAACAAATAAATTGCTACATATTACATGTGGATTTTGTTTCCCCTTCGTTTTTTTCCCCCTGAGTTCCTTTGCCGCGAGCTTCAGACTGTTGCGCAAGTGCAAGTGTTCGCTGTAATGTGACCCATTTTCAGTGGAAGTCCTAACAGATGGCTGCAAACCCTCCAACTCATGTAGGTCCCGACAAAACAACTCGCGCACTTCTCATTAATGACGTTCCGCAGTTCCAGTGAAGGAAGTCATGTTATGTTTACGCATGTTGTCTGATGCTCTTTTAAAATGTATGGTGACATTTTTTTTGTAATTGTTTATAGCCACACAGCTTTCTGTTTCTAATCTTTCCACTCACAGAATGCATTAAATTCAATTTAATATTGCTTTCTGCGGTTGGGATTAAACATTCATTAATTCATTCCTTCATCTTCTACCGCTTTATCTTTATCTTCCCTCGGGTCACGGGGAGCCTGTGCCTATCTCGGACGTCTATGGGCATTAAGGCAGGATACACCCTGGATGGAATGCCAACCTGCCATGTCACATTCACACACACATTCATACACTAGGGACAATTTTCCAAGGTGCCAATCAACCTACCGTGCATGTTTTTGGACCGGTGAGTTTGAGGGGGGAGGAAACCGGAGGAAACGGAGAACCCTGGAGAAAAAACCCCCTGAGGCACGGGGAGAACATGCACAAACTCCACACACACATGGCCGAGACGGGAATCGAACCTGGACCCTGGCGGTGTGAGGCAAACGTGCTAAACACTAAACCACTGTGCCCCTCTGAGATTAAACATATGTCGCTATATATCATATACACTATATACATCTTGGCATTTTCAGAACAATTGGTCTCTGTGTTGTTGTTGTTTTTGTCAGCATCCTGCACACTGCACTTTGAGTTTCCCTTGCTATAGACTCAAGCATAAAGTGAACATTATTCCTGCAAACATCGTTCAGCTGTAATTAACGGACATTCAGCGACACTCAGAAGACTCCCTCTAGAGTCTGGTTCTTCAGGTTTCTTCCTTATTCCATCTCGGGGAGTTTTCCACACCGGCTTGCTCATTGGGGACGAACCTACATTTATAAAGAACAGTTTTGTTTTTCATTCTTACTGTATTATCTGTGTAAAGATGCTTTGAGGGAAAAAAGTAAAACATTCTATACAAATAAAAGTCAATTGAATGAATGCAACCGTCTAGATGATCAGTTCAAGCTACTAGAAATACTTTAAGCGCTTTAAGTTCTTACTGTACTTACTTTTCATGAATTTCAGGATCAGTTCAACAGCCAGCAGAACATTTTGAGAGGAATATATGATGGAAGAAACACTCAGGGCCATATTTGTGTGGGTTTTTTTAGTAGTTGAATAGAAGGTTTTTAAATAAATCAGTATTTTAGTCATTAATATTGATAGATTGATATACTAAAAATAGCCTAATATTTTTTTCATACAGTTGATTAAGAACAAAAATGTATTTTTTTCCATAATAATACATAGTATTTTGGATACTTGGGTGCATTTGAAATCAAATACTTTTGTATTTGTACTGAAGTGAATGTTTATTTGTACAGGACGAATATTTGACCTATTGTATATCTATTTAAACTCAAGTACACCGTTTGTCTTCTTCATCCACCAAAACGCAAAACTGGCAAAAATCCTCAATTTATTAATACTGGATTTGTTGATCTTGATATTCTTCTTATTCCGTATAGAGACATGACTAAATTCTTCCCATTCCTGAAGTGAAGGAAACCGGATTTGACTGATACACCATCCCCTGCTGTACTTTACATTCACTCGCTCTACTTAAACAGTCGTAAATCACAATGAAGCACTTTCTCACATGCTAAAGCATCCTGGCAGCAATTAACATGATACTGCTTCCTCAGCCCTGTGCTGAAAAGCCTTTTTTTTAAAGGAGAGGCTTCTTGCTTACTCCCTTTAGCACTTCGATGATAACACCCGCCCAACAAGTTTCAAACAATAGGAGATAGGCCATAGGGGATTCAAAGGACTTGCCGGATTGCTTCTGAATGATGCACAGCTGAGAGGTTTTATTGTTACCCCCCCCCCTCCATCCCAAATCACAGAAAAGGTGTCAAAGAAGCGAGAAAAATGAGGAATGGAACTATCAACTTATTTAAAGTATTCTGTTTTATTTTCTTTTTTTAAATATAGGTTTTTAGACCTTATCCAGAACCATGTTTAATTATTTACAGTGATTTATACAGCTGAGTATTTGAAGGGTATCTTAGTAGTGTTGGGATTTAAACTCAACACCTTCCAATCTGTAGATGTGCTGCACAGGATATTGTATAGGTAGTGTACTATATATACAGTCCCTGACAAAAGTCTTGTCGCTTATCTATTTTGTAGAAACACCTGCTATTAACCTTGCTATTATTGACTTTTAATTAATCAATTGGTGTTAGAAATAGCTCGTATGAACAGCTAAAACCCTCCCAAATGATGTTTAATGCACTGAAATAAATTAGTTTCACTGAAAAAAGATTTATCATTTAATCAAAACAGAAAGGTCAAATTTTGGCAAGACAAAAGTTTTGTCGCCTATACAGAAATATGTCAGCAAATTAAGTAGTGGTGCTGTGAGATCCAAATTTAATATCTTGTATGACTTCCATGAGCTTGAAGGACTGCATCCATGCGGTTTGGCAAGGATTCATACAACTTATTGATGAAGTCATCAGGAATAGCAAAGAAAGCAGTCTTGCAAGCCTCCCAGAGTTCATCAATATTTTTTGGTTTAGTCTTCCATGCTTCCTCTTTCATCCTACCCCACATATGCTCAATGATGTTCAAGTCTGGTGACTGGGCTGGCCAATCCTGGAGCATCTTGATCATCTTCGCCCTGAGGAACTTTGATGTGGAGATGGAAGTATGCGATGGAGCACCATCCTGCTGCAGAATTTGGCCTCTTTTATGGTTGGGAATAGAAGAGGTAGCTAAGATTTCTTGGTATTTTAGACTATTGATGTTGCCTTCCACCCTGCAGATCTCTCGTACACCCCCATACTGGATGTAACCCCAGACCATGATTTTTCCGCCACCAAACTTCACTGTTTTCTGGGTGAATCTCGGATCCATGCGGGCTCCAGTAGGTCTCCTGCAATATTTGCGGCGACTGTGGTGTAATTCAACAGAAGATTCATCTGAAAAATCCACCTTCTGCCACTTTTCCAGCGTCCATCCTTTTAGCAGGCTGTGGGCTTTGGCAAATGCCACACGGTTTTTCAATCGTCTTTTGTTTAGTGCTGGCTTTTGGGCACTGATTCGACCATGGAGGCCATTTCGAGATAGAATCCGACAAACTGTTCTGGTTGACACGGGGTCTTCAGGTGACCAGGTCTCGTGGAGCTCTGCTGCAGTGGAAAATGGGCTGGCCTTGGATTTTCGAGCCAACAAACGGTCCTCTCGAGCAGTTGTCTTGCGGGGTCTGCCTGACCTGGGCTTGTCAAAAACGTCTCCAGTCTCTTCAAATCTTTTTTTTATCCTCTGTACTTGACGCTGAGACACATTGAAGGTGTCTGCCACATCAGCAGTGGATCTGGTCTTCAGCCTCTTGATAATCAACACTTTAGTCTCAGGGTGAATCTTAGGCATGTTTGCAGAGGTCTAGTTGCAGTTGAGGTGAAGGTCTAGTGTACTGGGGTTCTTTTTATACACACCTGAGACCTAATTGATCCATTATTAGTTATAGGTGAAGCTCATATGACAAGGCGACAACACTTATGTTTTGCAAAAATGGAAATAGAAATATATTTCAGCGGCACTTCAGGTCAATTTGTACACAAGCGACAAGACTTTTGTCAGGGATATATATATATATATATATATATGTGTATGTGTGTGTGTGTGTGTGTGTGTGTGTGTGTGTGTGTGTGTGTGTGTGTGTGTGTGTGTGTGTGTGTGTGTGTGTGTGTGTGTGTGTGTGTGTGTGTGTGCACGAGAATGTCTATACACCGATCATACGTGTTAGATAAAGGTTAGGATAGGAATAATATACTTCCAGAATAGGATACTCTGCCATAAAAGTGTACAGCAGCTGCAGACACAACGATAACGCAATTAGCCCCGAATGTTGCTCCATTTCCATCGCGTTAACGCTCCTGCTCAGTCCGCTCACAGTCCATTTTCAGATGTTTTGCACGGGATCACAAAGGAGATTTTTGACCCAAAGAAGACAGCCCTGTAGACAAAAACAACATTATTTCGATATTTACTAAACAATGGAAAAGGCAGAATTGACATAATTACAAAATGTTCATTTTAGGACGCAACACTGCAATGAAATATGTCACGGTAAAGGTCTATGTCTAAGATCTATAGGGTAGTAAGCTACACTCACACACTACCTGCACTATAGTATTGGGACACTTGACTTTTCCAGTCAACAAAGAAGAATAGAATAACCTTTATTTGTCATATATACATTACAGCACGTGAAATTCTTTTTTCGCATAGCCCAGCTTGTTTGGGTCAGCACAGGGTTAGTCATGATACGGTGCCTCCTGGAGCACAAAGGGTTAAGGGCCTTGCTCAAGGACCCAAGGGTCGCAGCTTGGCGATACCGTCCGATCAGTAGTCCACCGCCTTAGACCACTTAACCACCCCTTTTGGAGACAAAATGATTGTATAGGATGCCTAAAAAATTTAGCACATCAACTAGGAGACCCAAACTTGTTCCAGCATGACAATGCCGCTGTGCACAAAGATCTACTTTACATAAACTGGGATGGAGAGACCTTGGGTGATATGAACCCTATTGAACAGCTTGATGAATGTGAATGCTGATTGAACCCAACACCTCCACATCTCACTTGATTTTACTAACACACCTTTGGCTGCATACATCTCAAACACACTCCAAATTCTAGCGAAACATCTTCCCAGATGTTTTTATAAGAGAGAATTGGACTAAATATGTGTGGGAGGTGGGAGCCCAGCGGTTAAGACGTTGGGCTGTGGACTGGAATATCACAGGTTCAAATAACCACCACCACCACCACCACCACCACCACCACCAATATACCACTAGTGGGACCTTGAGCAAGGCCCTTAACCCTCAATTGCTCAGTTCTATGTCGTCCTGGATAACGGCGTCTGCCAAATGCCGTAAATGTAAATGTAAATATGGAATGGGATGTTCAACGAACAGTATATCTTAGATATACACTACTACTCAAAAAATATGGGAGCACACATGTTTTATTGTACCACAGAAACATACAGGACATAGTAGCAGAACAACAAGACATGCTGATATGCAGAGTTAGATTTAATGATTTTGATGGAGATGATGTATGTTTTCATCCATTTTTACTCCATTAGTACAATTCTTTTCAGCTGTGCAACACAATTACAAAAGAATTTTCTCATAGCCAATAAAATGGTTCATTTGAATTAGCAGCAGTAACAGGAGATTGATGCAGAGGACTGAACAATTATTAAATAATAGGCCTCTATGCAAAAATGTTTCATTGTTTAAAGATAATCTGGCTAACCTTAATGGTTTGTGAAATGGATAAAATTGTTTGCGAGTTGCACAAACAGGTGTTTTTCTTTAAATTTGCAAGTGACGCAAACTTTTGAGCATTTATAATATAATGTACATTCTATTTTACAATTTAAAATACCGTAGTTCTCCGAAATATCGCGAGTTGGATTTTGCGATCCGGAAATTTCACAACGTCTCATACGGGGCATAAACTCACTGAACGGACACGACGCGTTTACTACGGCACGATATGTAAATCGCAAATACGTTTTCACTAACAAAATGTAATAAAACATTTTAAATACACATTATTGTATTCTTTATATTAAGTGAAAAACAGTACTTTACATACATCGAAGTAATCTCAGCCAATCAGCAAAGCGACAGTTCTGTACTTAGCCAATAGGAACAAAGCATTGTGTTGTTGCCCAGTAGAAAATGCATGCTCTCTCTCAGTCTGCATCGCTGTCTCGTCGAGTTTATTTACGAGTTTGTTTACTCTAGCGAGTGTTTATTGCTTAACTGTATTTTAAGTGCACTGTACTGTTATTAAATGTTATTAATGTTCTTTAAATGTGTTTTCAGACATTATTTGCTCAAGTTCTGTACATTACATGTACTGTACTACGCTTATAAATTGACTTATATAAGTTGATATTTTACGTCAATATATGCCGATTTTTCGCATTTCACGAGAGAACGTAACCTTTCTATCTTGCTCTCCTCCTCTATTCAATCTCTTCATCCATCCATCTGAGTGTCGCTCCCTAGCTATAGGAGCTATTAAACACTACAAAAAGAATGAGTCCTCCTGATTGGTGCATTGATCTCTCATAGCAACTGGTAGCCAATAAAATGCTAAAGAAAGTCGGATTATGATTACAAGTCTGCAGTTAATCCGTATACTACAATTAAAACTGTGGTATTGTTTTGAAAAGTAATCTGTGCCTTATTCCTTGATTTAGTATCTCCACAGCACAGCCAAAATGACGATGTAGAAGTATAAGCCATCGTTTCCTCCTCCCCATGTGTTCCCCAGAGTCATTATGCCGACAACGGTTTTCTGTGTCATAGAGCAAATTCCATGACTCACAATCCCTGGGATCTGACTCCCAGCGAATCCGCCACTTAGTGGCAAGAGTGTGCAATTACCTGGGGCAGCAGAGCAGCTGGAAGAGGTTACAGTAACACACCACGTCACACTCGTCCCCCTCCCAGTAATGGTTTTGTAACGAGTCGACGGGCCGCTCCAGTCCAATATCGTGGCACTTTCTGTCTCTTAGAGTCTTTCTGTAGCACGACCTGTGGTTCGACGGAATCGACTCTCCCACATCCCAGAACCCGAGCAGGAGAATGACTGCCATGATTAATATTTTCATTTTATGACTCTGCAAAAACAAAAAAAAGGAAATATCGCATAAAGCACATACATCCAATAGACAGGAGAAAACAGTACATTTCAACAATTGTATGTTGGTAATAATTATGAACTACGAAATTCCTCTCTATTGCTTCATTTCTTTTTTTAACCCATCCGGATCCAGAGATTGATCCAGCCCGGGTTTTCTACCACCTCATGAAGAACCTCAAACAAAATGGGGAGGAGGAGGAGGAGGGGGTGTAGCTCAGTGGTTTAAGGTGCTGGGTTACTGATCGGAAGGTCGGAGGTTCGAGCCCCGGTATCGCCAAGCTGCCACTCTTTGGTCCTTGAGCAAGGCCCTTAACCCTCTGTGCTCCAGGGGACGCTGTAACATGGCTGATCCTGCACTCTGACCCCAGCTTCCAAAAAAATCAAGGGGAAGAAATAATGTGACAAATAAAGGTTATTCTATAAATGATGCTGATTCCAGAGGGTGCACCAGGTTCCACGTTTTTCGCACCTTATGAAAGTTTCATACCTGAGAAGAACCCGAGGCATCTAGACATGTACCAGCTTATGGAATGAGCATTTGGTGCTTTGTTTTTAAATCTATAAAGATGTTGTGCTAATTTATAAGAAAAAAACATTACTCTTAGTTTGCATGTTCTCCCCGTGACTCCGGGTTCTCCGGTTTCCTCCCCGCTCCAAAAACATGCACGGTAGGTTGATTGGCACCTTGGAAAATTGTCCCTAGTGTATGAATGTGTGTGTGTGTGTGTGTGTGTGTGTGTCCTGTGATAGGTTGGCATTCCATCCAGGGTGTATCCTGCCTTAATGCCCATAGACCCCTGAGATAGACACAGACTCCCCGTGACCCGAGGGAAGATCGGATAAAGCGGTAGAAGATGAATGAACATTACTCATAATCACACACTCTGGTGCCCTCGATATTTCTCACTGGTTTTAATGATTTATAATCACACTCTTTGGCTCGTTATAACCCGGATGGGGATTGGTTCATTTTTCGATTGCGGTTCCTCTCAAGGTTTCTTCCTGATCCTATCTAAAGTAGTCATAACTGAATTTAAACATATAAACGATTTTTGTTTGATAATTTGTTCAATCCGTAAAGCTGTTTGGAGACAACGTCCATTATAAAAACAACTCTAGAAAATAAAATTGAATTTATCATGACATTATGACATCATTAAATATATCATGAATATTATTACCAGTGTTGAGGAGTGGCTAGTTACATGTAACGGTGTTACATAATTTAATTACAAAATAAAAGTAAGAGTCATTCAGTTACTGTTAATGAGGGGAAAAAAAATGAGTAAATAAATTACAGTTTCTTTTGAAAATGTTAAGGATTACAAATCCCAAAGACCAACCCAAACACTCCCCCCCATCACACACACACACACACACACACACACTCAAAAACATCCAACCCCCCACCCATATGTACACATTTTTGGACTCACAATGTTATTTTCATCAAGTGCCACGAATGAAAGTAATCAAATGTAATCAGTTACTTTTATTCATTCATTCATCTTCTACCTCTTTATCCGATCTTCCCTCGGGTCACGGGGAGCCTGTGCCTATCTCAGGATGGAATGCCTACCCATCACAGGACACACACACACACACACACACACACACATTCACACACACATTCACACACTAGGGACAATTTTCCAAGGTGCCTACAGTTACTTCTATAAAGTATGTAATTGAAAAGTTACACTACTTATTACATTTTGAATGGGGTTCGTTTGTAATCTGTAATCTATTACATTTCCAAAGTAACTTTCCCAACACTGTTTAAAATAGAGTCGAAGGAAATATTGCAGTTTTAATAGAGGCAAACCCGAGAGTAAACATTCACCAACAGGAAATGAACGTTAGAGAGAAACAGAATTAGGATTGAAACACAATGTAACCGGCCAAATGTCTTCAGAAATGAACTCATGCTCAGTAGAAAACAATCGCCTCTACATTGTCATTGGGGGGAACAAAAACATTAATCATTGTAGAATCAATTCTTCTATTCTTTTTTTTTTTTCAAAACTATTTTTTTTATAAAATCACAAATTAATGCAAAGCAAAGTTCAGTGCTAGCTTACCTGTGTGTGTGTGTGTGTGTGTGTGTGTGTGTGTGTGTGTGTGTGTGTGTGTGTGTGTGTGTGTGTGTGTGTGTGTGTGTGTGTGTGTGTGTGTGTGTGTGTATTTGCTCACCCGCATACAGCGCTGAGATGTGGATGAATCTGGTTCCAAGATTTATACACCGAGCTCCTTATATTAGTCCTCCCTGTGGCAGTCTCTCTCTCCCTCTCTCTCTCTCTCTCTCTCTCTCTCTCTTTCTCTCTCTCTCTCTCTCATTCTCTCCTTTTCTCCAGTCTCTGTCTTTCAGCCATTCAGACTCCAGTACAACCAACCACGCCCTCCCACACACACACAAACACTATATGTTCAAAAGTATTGGGACACCAGGCTTTTCCAGCCATATTTGTTTTTTTGTTTTTTTAATATTTTTGTTTTGTTTTTCCCCCAAACTCTTCCCACAAAGCTGGAGATGCACAATTGGTTATTGGATGAAGGAGCATTAAATGTTCTCTTTATTTTAATAACACTGGATTGGAGTGGAAGATTTTCGAGAGATATTTATGAGATTGCATAAGGAAGAGCTCTTACTGCACTAGCAATAAAGATGCACCAATATCAGTTAGTGACACCTGATTCTTATAAACATCTTTAATGTTTACGCCACTTTTAAAATGCCAGTTGACACTTGTGATTTCATTCATTCATCTTATACCACTTTATCTTATCTTCCCTCGGGTCACGGGGAGTCTGTGTCTATCTCAGGTGGCGATGGGCATTAACGCAGGATACACCCTGATTGGAATAACCCATCACACGGTGCACACTCACAATCACACACATTCATACACTAGGGACTACCGTGCATGTTTTTGGACAGGGAGGAAACCGAAGAACCCGGAGAAAAAACCCCTGAGGCACGGGGAGAACATGCAAACTCCACACACACATGGCCGAGACGGGAATCGAACCCGGACCCTGGAGGTGTGAGGCGAACGTGCTAACCAGTAAACCACCATGCCCCGCCCACTTATGATTTAAATGTAAACATTTTTAATTTTTTCATCTTCCTGTTAAAGCTTACTGTGGATTGCAAAACAAGAGGATTTAAAATCATTGTGCTGCCTGCCTTTAACTCTAGTTTATTCCCATTTACTTAACAGTGAATAATGCCACACAATCCACAGTGTATATATCAGTTTACACTGATACACTCTCTCTATACATGTTTGGGCTTTTGTGCTTTCTCGAGGCACGAGTCCAGTTTCGAATGAATGATGCTATAGGAAGGCAGATCTGCATGTCAATGCGACGGATTCACTCCGTCCATTCCGCTCGTTTACTCTGTGTTCAGTACACACTCGACTGAATAGAGTGTGTAAGCCAGTGCTGAACAATAGTCAAAGAAAGTCCTGCTGTTAACTGCATTGGAATTTAGACAGCTTCGGGACGGATGTGTGCGGCAAGCACCAATTTATTCCACGCCGTGACGCAGTTTCCTGTGGTCTTCAAGTACGCACTGTATATGTATGACTTGTTAAATTCACGGTCATCATTATGTGAGTATTTATGCATTCCTCCTGCTTTATTTGTACAAGTTTTGCAGCAATAAATGGACTAATGTTTGGTAAATGAAGGCAAATATGATGCAAGCAGACAGTCTGACTTAAAACATTTAATAAGGGAACACAGGTGCAAAGGGTATTAAAAAAAACATATATCCAATATAATACATATGTTGTGTATAATACCACTGTAATACCAACGTAAGAGGAACTAATAACATTCATTCATCTTCTACCGCTATATCCGATCTTCCCTCGGGTCACATTCACACACACATTCATGTACTCGGGACAATTTTCCAAGGTGCCAATCAACCTACCGTGCATGTTTTTGGACCGGAGAAAACCAGAGAACCCGGAGGAGATTCCCCTGAGGCACGGGGAGAACATTAAAACTCTCAATCTAATAAAATGACAGCATAATTTCTTTAATAATACAGTGAATAGAGCTTTTTTTTGGACATGTAAATCCTGTATATCTACAGTGTACTAATTCTCCAAGGAGTATTTAGTTTGATTTAGATTTATAAAAAAAGGATACAGCTTCTTTCTGCAACCAGACGAGCTCCTGGAGACGTGATGAGGGCGGAGCTAAAAAAATACTACAGTCTTATGATGTATTATAGGAAATACTCCATCATACGTCCAAGTAGTTTTTTTAAAATCATGTTTAGCCTGGGAATCCAAATGTTTTAGAGTGTAAATAACCAGGGAGGCATGAAATAGAATTACATTCCATCCCATCTTTATACAGGGTTGTTCAGAAAGATGTTACCACTTACATGACGTTTATTTTAATAACATAATAACATGCATGTGCACTCCTTCGACCTGTACGCCTTGGTTCTCAATGAATGTGCAAAGTTATTTTTTTGTTCTTTTTTTGTACAATTATGTAGTACCATATGAGAAGGGTCCAGGGTCGGGGTTCGATTCCCATCGTGGCCATGTGTGGGTGTGTGGAGTTTGCATGTCCTCCCCGTGCCTCAGGGTTTTTTTCTCCGGGTTCTCCGGTTTCCTCCCTCCCGGTCTAAAAACATGCACGGTAGGTTGATTGGCACCTTGGAAAATTGTCCCTAGTGTATGCATGTGTGTGTGATTGTGAGTGTGTGTGTCCTGTGATGGGTTGGCATTCCATCCAGGGTGTATCCTGCCTTAATGCCCATAGACGCTTGAGATAGGCGCAGGCTCCCCGTGACCCGAGGGAAGATCGGATAAATCGGTAGAAGATGAATGAATGAATAATTCACATAATCCTTATAAAGTATAGGTTTATAGGTTTCATAATCATTCCCCATTAGACCAGGCACCTTTTATTTACTTCATACTGATTCTGGGTCTGAAATCTTATAGGTACAGTACCGTGCAAAAGTTTTAGGCAGGTGTGAAAAAAACGCTGTAAACAAAGAACGCTTTCAAAAATGGAAGTGTTAATTATTTACTTTCGTCAATGAAGGAAATGCAGTGAATGAAGAAAAATGGAAATCAGATCAATATTTGTTGTGAACACATTTTACCTTCAAAACAGCAGTAACACTTCTATTTACACTTACACACAGTGTTTATGAAGGAACTCGGCTGGTTGTTTGTTCCATCTTAGAGAAGTAAACACAGATCTTCTGTGGATGGAGACGTTCTCACATCCTTCTGTCTCTTCATGTAAATCCCACACACACTCCATGATGTAGAGATCAGAGCTCTGTGGGGGTCGTGCATCACTTCCACTACTTCTACTTCTTCTAAACGTCTCTCACAACAAATATTGATTTGATTTTGTTCGCTCACTTTGCATTTTGTGAATTGACAAAAATAAACAATCAATTATATATTTCTGAAAGCATTCTTTGTTTACAGCATTTTTTCACACCTGCCTAAAACTTTTGCACAGTACTATATATCATTAGCAGTTTCTTTATGCACACATGTTTTTGGGACCTTTTCAGCCATACGTGATTCTTCCCCAAAACTCACCACAAATTTGGAGGCATGTGATTCTTACCTTGCATTAATTTTTCCCTTTCCTTTCCCTTCCTATTCCCTTGAACTAGGAGAAATTTGTTCCAGCATGAGAATTCCTCATGTGCACAAAGCCAGCTCTATGAAGATGTGCTCTACATGGATTAGAGTAAAAGATAAAAATGAAAACACTTTACTAATATTATTCGGGCCGATTTATCACAAATCGATTCTCCATAATGTAATGGAACATCTTAGAAGAGTGGAGGTTATTATATGCGTAAAATGGGGATTAAACATCAGGGCTTCACAAACATATGTCCATGTGTGAGCACTCTACAAATAAGTAAATGTTATATAATAATAAATAAGTAAATAAGTACAAAGTTGTTTTTCTTCAAACCGCACTGACACATTGGCTCAGAGGCGCAAAACACGCCGAGGTCCAGCGCATTTTCATGCTACGAGTGCTGAATTGTCACGGTTCTCTCTCTCTCGCTCTTCCCGGCTCTTTCGCCACACACACACACACACAACACACTCACTCTCTCTCTCTCTCGCTCTTCCCGGCTCTTTCGCCACACACACACACACACACACACACTCTCTCTCTCTCTCTTGCTCTTCTCGCTCTCCTTGCTCTTTACACACACACACACACACACTCACACAAATCACCCTCACCTGCTCTCTCGCTCTTCCCTCTCTTTCCACACACACACACACACACACACACTAATCAGCTCAGGTGTTCCTTCTTATCTCATTCTCCATCTCCCCTTTAAATAGCCCGGCTCTCCCTTCATTCCCCGTCCGGGCTCGTAACACTTAGGTAGTGTCGCGGACCCGTTCCATAGTGATTTAAATGCCTAACCTGTTGTCTATTCGTGTTTCCCGTTTCCCTCTGCTCCAGATCCCGGACTTCCAGGTCCGCTCCAGATCTCCGGTACTCCCGGTACCACGGCGCACGGCGCGCAAGGCTTCCATGCCTACCTGGCCGCTCCGTTTGAGCGGCATCTCTTTTGTTGTTTCCCTTTTTAAATAAATCCTTGTTTTTGGAATTCTGGTTTCACCGTGTGTCTGTGCAGCGCACCACCCACCGTTACATGAATATGAAGCCTCAATACCTCATGTTTGTTTTTAGAAGCTAAATCTGGCATATCATGTATCTGGCTGATTCTGCTGGGCTCTCAAAATTAGTACACACACACACACACACACACACACACACACGCGCACACACACACACACGCGCACGCTGGCAATCGTTGGCATAAATTCTTTCATGAGGCAACCTCAGGCGTAGCGATGACTGCCATTATTTTGGCCACAGGTATAAGGATAATATTATTTGCACATAAGATTATGAGATTAAATTCAGGTTGAGGAACGAGGGTTAGGTTTCTAAACTAACAGCAGTGGCATTGAGGCTTTCATGCTCTGGCCCGGTGTCGGTACCACAAGATATCACTGGGTCATTTTAACAGCTCAACTCTTACCTGTCATATATTATATATTGATGCCTGACTTAGAATATAGTATAGTAAAATATAGTTTAATACAATACATTTTAGTCAGGGTGAAAAATGTGAAAAAGTGAACGCTTTCAGAAATATAAATAATGATTGTTTATTTTTGTCAATTTACAAAAGGCAAAGTGAGCGAACAAAAGAAAAAATCAAATCAATATTTGTTGTGAGAGACGTTTAGAAGAAGTAGAAGTAGTGGAAGTGATGCACGACCCCCACAGAGTCCTGATCTCTACATGATGGAGTGTGTGTGGGATTTACATAAAGAGACAGAAGGATGTGAGAATGTCTCCATCCACAGAAGATCTGTGTTTACTTCTCCAAGATGGAACAACCAACCAGCCGAGTTCCTTCATAAACACTGCGTGTAAGTGTACATAGAAGTGTTACTGCTGTTTTGAAGGTAAAATGTGTTCACAACAAATATTGATTTCATTTTTCTTTTCTTTATTCACTGCAAAGTAAATAATTAACCCATTTCCATTTTTGAAAGCATTCTTTGTTTACAGCATTTTTTAAAATCTGCATAAAACTTTTGGACATTACTGTATATATATATATATATATATATATATATATATATATATATATATATATATATATATATATATATATATTCATTCATTCATCTTCTACCACTTTATCCGATCTTCCCTCGGGTCACGGGGAGTCTGTGCCTATCTCAGGTGTCTATGGGCATTAAGGCAGGATACACCCTGGATGGAATGCCAACCCATCGCAGGGCACACACACACACACACACACACACACACACATTCATACACTAGGGACAATTTTCCAAGGTGTCAATCAACCTACCGTGCATGTTTTTGGACCGGGAGGAAACCAGAGAACTTGGAGAAAAACCCCCCTGAGGCAAATTCCACACACACATGGCCGAGACGGGAATCGAACCTGGACCCTGGCGGTTTCCAGCAGGCTTTTCTAATCTGGTAAAAGAAATGTCAATTTATAGATGGTCTCAAAACTCCGTAACACAATACAGTTACAAGATACAGTTGCATGATCTACAGTTAGTTAATGACCCATAAGACGGAGACACTGACAGCGGAATGCGCATGACATTTGATACGTTTTGATGAAATTTGGAAGTATAAAAACGAGGTCATGACGGAGGTGGAAAACCTTTCTTGCTCACTTGTACTCTGGAGAAAACCTTCAACTGCACTGCATTCATAGTTAACTGTAATTCCACACTTGACCATTAGGGACAGACCAGCAGTATTAGTCAGGTTAAGCCACCTCTGTGACATCACAGTGCGATCGACACCTAAAAGCCAGAGTACCAAGACGCTTCACGGCTCTCCTTCACTTGGACTCCGGGCCAGAATGAACACATCAACTGCACACAAGTGACCCAGGTGCAGCAAGCAGAAGACTACCTCAGATTCCTCAACGGATTCAAGTCTTCATCAACATCAAGCACCGACACACCCATTCAGCCAAGGCGTGAAAGGCTTCAATGTACTCACTTTCTCATGAAAGCTTCTTTTCACAGCTGAAAAGAGTTGCATAGAAATTGTAACAGTGTAAACATGATCACATGAGAGATTTATAGTGATTATAATGACTAAAATGTGATTCAGCAAAGCTATCTCTAAAACTGGATGAACTAATGGCTCTTAATCATAATCAGCATTAGTTGTCCTCTTCCAGATTTTACACCCTGCTGCAAAAACCACGGCGCACAAAATAATCACAGCTTAATTCTACATGTATTCGTAGGCCATTGTTTAACAAAACCACATACATAAATTAAATAAATTGCTGCAAACATGTTTACCTATTAGTCTGGTTTAATTCCAGCGCCAGGAATTCATCTGGTTACTGAAGGTAATTCAGGACAGGACTTTAAGAACACATTTCCACTGCATTACTGATTGTTCATTCATTCATTCATTCATTCATTCATTTATCTTCTACCGCTTTATCCGATCTTCCCTCGGGTCACGGGGAGACTGTGTCTATCTCAGGCGTCTATGGGCATTAAGGCAGGATACAGCCTGGATGGAATGCCAACCCATCGCATGGCACACACACTCACATTCACACACACAATCATAGGGACAATTGTCCAAGGTGCCAATCAACCTACAGTGCATGTTTTTGGACCGGGAGGAAACACACAAAATCACCCTGGAGGTGTGAGGCGAACGTGCTAACCACTAAACCACCGTGCCCCCTATCTGATTGTTCATGCATAAAAGATTTGATTTCATAGGTTTGGAAAGTAAGACCGAAACTGAATATGCAAACGAATCATTTACACTCATTAACATAACACTGGAAAGCCAACAAGACAAAGAAATGTTTCTTTTGTTAAAATTGTAATGAAAAAATGTTGGAGTTGGAGAGTTGGAGCATCTCCAAAAAGGTTTTGCCTCAAAATTTCCCAGGTCTTCACTTACATCTGCATTTACGGGATTTGGCAGACGCCCTTATCCAGAGCGACATACAATTGAGGATGTAGGATATTTGTTGGTACCTCAAATAATGAACAGTAGGGGGCAGAGCTTTCTCCTACAAACCCTACAGTTATGGAACAACCATCCAATACAGACAGTCTTAGTGTTTAAATCCAGGCTGAAAACACTTTTTTTAGACAAGCCGTGCTACGGAGCCCCTGGAGCACAGAGGGTAAAGGGCCTTGCTCAAGGGCCCACCAGTGACAGATGGTGATGATGGGCAATCCTCTGGTCCAAAGTCCAATGAGCACTCACCTGATCTTAGTTGAGCTGAGCATTGAGCGGTGAGATGAGCGTTAGTTGAGAGTTTGTGAGAACGAATGTGACCCATTGAGACTCACCATAAAAGATCTGCTGGTCTGTTTTGGTGTCCTGGGACTCCGCCCCTGTATACCTGCAGCCTCTCATAATAATGATGCGAGTCATGATGAGAGTCAGATTCGGAGTCTGAGCAGATCGTGTTAATGATGTTTAAAGCATGTTATCCACCGAGCTCACATTTGTTGAAGTGTGTTTTAGGTGATGTTCTCTGATTTGTCTATTATGTTTCATTTCTTCTTGGTTCATTTTGATTCCTTTTATCTGCTGCCTGAATCGTGCTGTGATTGGACGTTAGGTTAGAAGGTTAGCAGTTCAGCACCACCAAAACTTCCTCTGCTGGAATCTTGAGCGAACGCTTGAACAACTGGTCATTAGTGCAAATATAATTTTTGTAATGTAACACTGGGAGAAGTCCCATCTGCCAAATATCAGAAATGCAAACGTGTGCGTTAAAAGTGTGTAAACTCAGCAGCGCCATCTGCTGTTTACTCAGTGTATATTATATATTTAGGCGTCTTTCTTTTAAGGAAATGGATCGTGTTGTCGCATTGAATGCACTGTAATTTTACATGTAAATATTTTTCTACCAATGAGGTATTTTGAGCATTAAAAAAAAACTTTATACATTATATAAGTATATATATATATATATATATATATATATATATTTATTATTTTTTGATATTTTGAATAAGATCCAATATAGATTTTTACACGAGATTTTGAATAGTGTAGATTTGAAGTAAATTGTGTGTATATTTGATAATTTTTAGTGAGTGTTTAGCATTGATAATGTATAAGGAAGTCTGGGTTTCTATTTGGTATTTAAGTTCCAGTGTGTCTTTATTCTTTATTCTCTTCTCCACCATATTATCCCACCATCCCTACCTCTGGATGGAGTTTTTTTTTTTTTATTGCAAAAAAAAAAAAAAGAGACCACTCCATGCAGCTAATATAGTTAGCACATGAACATAAAGTTAGTGAGACCCACTGGTGAGGCCAAAATGCATGGCCAAAATTGTTGGCACCCCTGAAATCTTTCCAGAAAATCAAGAATTTCTCACAGAAACGTATGGCTTTATAACATGTTTTGCAATTAGCACATGTTTTGCTATTTGCTATCAGCAATGAGTCCAGATCTAAATCCCATTGAACGCCTGTAGAGAGAGAGATCTTAAAATTGCTGTTGGGGAAAATGTGCCCTTGCAATACGAGAGACCTGGAGCAGTTTTTGTTTGCAATGAAAGATTGGTCCAAAAATTCGGGTGAGAGGTGTACGAAGAATTATTGAAGCGACTGATTTCAGTTCCAAAGAGTTAATAGGGGGCCAATAATTTTGTCCAGCCCATTTTTTTGTGTTTTTGTTTGTTCCGATGATCCTCGCCACAAAGGGAATAAACATGTGTATAGCAAAGCATGTGTTAATGCCAATACTTTTCTGTGAGAAATAATTGATTTTATGGAAAAAGTCAGGGGTGCCAACAATATTGGACTGTTATCAGCAGTCAGCTACAATAGCTCAGGACCAAAGGGCGCATCAACAGATCTTCAGTTAAATGTCCATTACTAAACTAACCTCCGGTTCCTCCGGCCATCTAAGGGAGATTTTCTTTGCCTTGTCGTTACTGGCTCGCTCATTAAAAACATTGAAACACAATTAAAGGTGTAGGATATTTGTTGGTACCTCAGTCAAAAATGACAAGTAGGGGGCGGAGCTTTCTCTAATAAACCCTACAGTTATGGGAACAAACCATCCAATACAGACAGTTTTAGTGTTTAAAGCCCAGGCTGAAAACACTTTCTTTTAATACAAGCCATGATACAATGTTTGGCCCCTGGAGCACAGATTCTGGTTGAAGGTCCTTGCTCAAGGACCCAATGGTGGCAGCTTGGCGATAACGGAGCTCGAACCCCCGACCTTCTGATCAGTAGCCCAGTGCCTTAAAACACTGAGCTACACCCCTCCCTTAGTCCAGAGATTTTCTAGTTCCAGAGGGATCTTGGATATAGAGTATTTGGTGAACTGGGATAGCTGTATGCCGTTATCCACCTATTCTCACAGGTATCGTGGGCAGCCTCTTATACGAGAGATCCCTTATATCCATGTTATCTTTCATTCATTCATTCATCTTCTACCGCTTTATCCGATTCCGATCCGGGACAATTTCCTCGGGTCTATCGGGGAGTCCCTGGTGGATAATCCAGGCCTATCTCAGGAGTCTATGCAGGCAAACACACACACACGGATACACCCTGGATGGTAATGCCAACCCATCGCAGGGCACACACACACATTCACACACACACACTAGGGGACAATTTTCACCACAGGTGCCACACCCACACACACACACACACACACACAACACATTTACACCAACAATGTGCCAACTACATGTTTTTGGACCGGGGGAAACCGGAGAACCCGGGGGAAAACCCCTGAGACACGGGGAGAACATGCAAACTCCACACACACATTCCCGAGACGGGAATCGAACCCGGATCCTGGCGGTGTGAGGCGAACCGGTGCTAACCTAAGCTAACCACGTGCCCAAGCCATGTTATCTTCTGGCCTTTTATTCATAATGCTATTGCTAGTATCGCCGGAGTCCTCGACTACACAATGCAGTAACTTTTACACAATACAGACACTCAATTATCTGTATCTCTCTCTAACCCTCTCCTGGTCAGTGGTCCCAGCAGGCCTCTATATGGTTTCTCTTCAATTGGAGGTCACTCTGCTCAGATGGTCCTCATCTACGGCCTGGGGCTCCGAGAACTTATGGAGCCACTCAGGAGCTTTGAGGATGGATTGGGATTCATTCCACATCACTGACCCAAGGGTACAGTTTACATTACATTTGGTCACCTTTACATTATTTAGCTGTAATAAATTTGTTGTCACCCGGATGATGATGGGTTCCTTGGTTCTCTTCACTTCCATTTCAGAGTTTTTTCCCCTTACCACAGTCGCCACCGGCTCGCTCATAAGAAACAAACTTACACTTATGCAGAACATTTTACATTCTTACTTCACTAACTGTGTAAAACTGCTCGAGACAACAGCCAATGTTAAAAGCACTATACAAAAATATATTTTTTTAATTAATTATTTCCAGTGAAATGAAACTGCACAGGGGCACGGTGGTTTAGTGGTTAGCACATTCGCCTCACACCGCCAGGGTCCGGGTTCGATTCCCGTCTCGTCCATGTGTGTGTGGAGTTTGCATGTTCTCCCCGTGCCTCAGGGGTTTTTTCTCCAGGTTCTTCGGTCCCCCTCCCTCCACCTTGGAAAAATTGTCCCTAGTGTATGAAGTGAGTGTGTGATTGTGATTTTGTGTGTGGGTGCCCTGCGATGGGTTGGCATTCCATCCAGGGTGTATCCTGCCTTAATGCCCACAGGCACCTGAGATAGGCACAGGCTCCCCGTGACCCGAGGGAAGATCGGTAGAAGATGAATGAATAAATTAATGAATGAAATGAAACACTGATGTTAAATACAAAGACATTCGAGTGTGACAAATGTGTTGTGAAATGTTATTCACAGGAACAGAAACAATAGAAAAAGAACAGAAATCGTCAGTGCGAGTCAAAAGTAGGAAAACTGTACACTGGAGTATTCCTTCGGTTTCTATACAATAAACACGGAAATGTGATGATTTACTTTGAACTTATAAGTCTATAAATATACAGATGTTTCATTTTATTTTCATTGAATCCGCATTTGGGGGCACGGTGGCTTAGTGGTTCGCCTCACACCGCCAGGATCCGGGTTCGATTCCAGTCTCGGCCATTTGTGTGTGGAGTTTGCATGTTCTTCCCGTGCCTCAGGGAGTTTTTCTCCGGGTTCTCCGGTTTCCTTCCCCGGTCCAAAAACACTTTGCACTTCCCCCGGTCCAAAAACATGCACAGATTGGCACCTTGGAAATTGTCTCTAGTGTGTGAATGTGAGTGTGTGTGTGTGCCCTTGCGATAGGTTGGCATTCCATCCAGGGTGTATCCTGCCTTGAATGCCCATAGACGCCTGAGATAGACACAGACTCCCCGTGACCCGAGAGAAGATCGGATAAAGTGGTAGAAGATGAATGAATGAATGATTCCGCAATTAGCACATTATTACACACACCTTGCAAGCGGGGACGCTTCGTCCGTACAGATAATACTCCAGACTACTTTCTGCTCTCTGATGCGTATAGAGGCTGGACGTATTCGTTGCTTCGGCTCATCGTCTTGTCGTATGGTGAAGTAATGTCCAGTCCAGAAAGAATTGCATGATGTTGAAGTATGGAAAAGGAAAAGCCTTGTTTCTTCGTTTCACCCGCAATCATTTCCCTGCTCCAAAAAACAACCCCAAACAATTAAAATTCCACCTTCAAATGTTTTTCAACGCAGTCAATTATTGCAAGTAAATTATTTCAAGACAAAATATATTCGCGACTTAAACCGAATCCAAGTACGATCTGTGCGTCACCTGATACAAATTATTAATTATTATCTTATTATTAATTGCTAGCTTAGACTAAAAAGTGAGGAAACGCACAAAATACTCGGTAAATAATTTTTATATTATGAGAACAAAAATCAAGTTAAATGTGTCACCAGATTTAGATCCTTAAACTCGTGATTTGTTTTTATTTACATCTTCGTTTAGATATTCCTCGCGTGCGCGTGGGTATTCATAGATTTTTTTACGACTCACCGGAACCAATTTCTCAAAGGTAGTGAAAGACATTTATTTATTTATTTGTTTTTTTTTGTTTGTTTGTTTGTTTGTTTATTTATTATTTATGTATTTATTTATCTTGTATGTTTGTTTAGTAATATTCGTAATATTAATACATTATTATTATGATGATAATCATAATTGTGATTATTATTATTATTATTATTATTATTATTGCAATGAATTATATTAATCTTTAAATATTTACCTCTATTAATAGAATACAAAATACGTCATGGACAAAATGAATTTCCATTGTATTTTTGGTCTCTGAAAAAAAATTATACACAAGAAAAACATTTTCTCACTTTTTAATTTTTCACATTTTAAATGTTTTTAAACAATTACTGTAAATAAGACTTATATATTATATATCAATATATATATATATATATATATATATATATATATATATATATATATATATATATATATATATATATCAGAAACAATATGCAATATACCTGTTTTGTTTTTATTTAACTTCAATGTTAATAATTAACAAACAATTTTATTAATAATTACTTGAATCAGCCTTTGGTATATGGGAAACAGTGATTTATTTATGTATTTAAAACCATTTTTATTACTATTATCATTATTTTAAAACATTTTATATTCAGAGAAAAGGAGAATAGCATTAATAATTATAATTATAATAAGTATATTTCACTACAGCAGCTGTGTTTTTTTTCACTACTGAATTTGTTGAGATTTTTCACTTTTTCACTAACTTTGACTCTGATAAGCGTGGGTATTTTACCTCTAGTGAACACAAGATGGCACTGTTTGAAAGGATCACCGGGTTCAAAGAGAATCCGACACCAGGGGCTATAATTAGGATTGCCTAATCTGCACGTACAGCTATTGTATTTTAATTGAATTTCATATACAGATGGATGGCAGAGGGTTTGAATGCAGTCTGACTCATCTGCAGAGAATATTAAATCCATCGCTGCGTTAGTGGTGCAGTTCGCTGCGACGTCCGCCGGTCAATATGTGGAAAACGTAGAAGTCGATATTAAGCCTTTTATTTATCGCAAAACAGTGCCTTGTGTACGCGTGGCGAAACGTTTGGGCCTCAGGCGCATAGAAACCCACCATGAATCACTGTCCTAAATCTGAATGAACGCGTTTCCACAGCGACAGCCGTCACAAAGTGGCCTCTTGAGTTTTCATTCTCGGCTGTTTTTTGCTGACAGACGAGGCCAAAACACAGCTGCGGTATTTGGGTGTGCTTGAGAGCGCCATAAGCTCTCCTGGCTGTTATAGGCCTCTCAGACCAGTCACTCTGTAAAGACCAGTCAGACTAAACTATGGCGCATTAGCTCGGCGCTACGGAGAAACAAGGAGTCGAAATTGTTCGATCTATTGATTTACGCGCTGGAGAGCCATCCGCGTTTGGAGGCGAGCTCAGTTTGTAAGGAGGCGCAACGTGACGACGTCCTACATTCCCACAGGCTCTGCGCTATCAGCATGGAGGAATCGTTGGGATAAAAGCAGCCCCGCTTAAAGGTTGGAGCGGGCCCCCCTGTGCTTAAGCAACCGCTGGATCACACCAGCTCAGACAGAGGCTCTGTGATGATAGCGTAATCTCGCCGCGTAACCAGAGAACCTGTCACCGAACGCTTTCTTCCCTGTCGAGCTTCTGGGAGATTTTCATTCCTGCATGGAGCAGCACGGGATTATCCTGGAGGTGCCTTTTTGTCAGGATGATGGTGTTAGTTACCAGATCGGGCCTGCTCATATACTTAACACCTGACTGTTTCACTCCTCCTCTGCTCTGTGATTTATGGTGCTTCTGGTTATGTGGATGTCTGAATGATTTTTTTTGGTGATTATACACACTTGTATAATACAATGTTTTGTATTTCACAGAGAGAGATACAACAATATAGGTTTTTTTAAAACCTTGAAAAAATGCGGGCCGTAATTTTATTGTATAGAAAGTGGAAGATTCAACATTCTAAATCACTTGTCTCCAAAATCAGTTTTTTTAAATTGGGGGGGGGGGGGGGGGGGGGCGGGGGGGGGGGTGGGCAGGTCAGTCTGTAACAGAGAATAACATGAGTCAGAGAGTTTACCTGAACTAAAAATAACTATATATAGTAAAGATATTTATATATTAAATATATATATATATATCTGTGGGGCACGGTGGCTTTTAGTTTAGTGGTTAGCACGTTCGCCTCACACCGCCAGGGATCCGGGTTCGATTCCCGTCTCGGTCATGTGTGTGTGTGGAGTTTGTTGCATGTTCTCCCCGTGCCTCAGGGGGTTTTTTCTCCGGGTTCTCCGGTTTCCTCCCCCGGTCCAAAAACATGCACGGTAGGTTGATTGGCACCTTGGAAAATTGTCCCTAGTGTATGAATGTGTGTGTGAATGTGTGTGGTGTGTGTGTGTGTGTGTGTCCTGCGATGGGTTGGCATTCCATCCAGGGTGTATCCTGCCTTAATGCCCATAGACGCCTGAGATAGGCACAGACTCTCCCCGTGACCCGAGAGATCGGATAAAAGCGGTAGAAAATGAATGAATGAATGAATATAAATATCTAATATAACATACAAATATATATGTATAAATATATATGATAATTGTAAATTTGTATAAACCCCATATATATATATATATATATATATATATATATATATATATATATATATATATATATATATATCTCAACTTAACATAAGATAACATATAACATTTTAAATAATTAATACAAATTTTTTTTTTAGAAGTAACAATTCTAAAATCTATCTGGATTGCTTCTAAATCTTTATCTTCCATCCAAAAAACTTCATCTGTACGGAAGATTAAAAGCCTGATGTTTCTTTTAGTGAAAAACTAGGAAATGATTAATATCTCTTAAAACGTAAATCTTAAAATGTTGCTTATCAGTTTTGAGTGGTGTTGTGTGTGGTGTGTTGTTTTTGAGTGTGTTGAGTCGTGTGTGTGTGTGTGTGTGTGTGTGTGTGTGTGGTGAGTTGTTGGGTAGAAATATCTATACTCTCTTAAGACTGGTACCCGTTGCTCTCAATTGTCGCTCTCATTAAAAGATGGCTTTGCCACACACACACACACACACACACACACACACACACACACACACACACTCTCTCTCTCTCTCTCTTCTGTCCCCATGCTGTTCCACACACACACCACACACGCACTCAATCACGCATCACTCACTACTCAGATCTCAGGTGTCCTTGTTCCTTATCCCAGCTCCTTCTCCATCTCCCTTTAAATAGCCCGGCTCTCGCTTCATTCCCCGTCCGGGCTCGTGACTCTTGTGTAGTGTCGCGGACCCGTTCTATAGTTATATATATATGCATAACCTGTTTTTTGTTCCAGTGCCCGTTTCCTGCGTTTTCCTGATTCCGGCTCCTCACTTTCCCCGGACTTCCGCACCCGCTCCTGCTCGCGATTCCCCGGACTTCCAAGCCCGCTCCAGAACTCCGGTCCTCCTGTGACCACGGCGCGCTGCGCGCAAGGCTCCCAAGCCTATCTGGCCGCTCCTTTTGAGCGGCGTCTCTTTTGTTGTTTTGCTTTTGGACTATTTAAATAAATCTCTTTTGTTTTTTTTTGCTTTTGTAAATAAATCCTTTGTTTTTTGGAATCCCCATTCTCCGTGTGTCTGTGCAGCGCACCACCACCGTTACAAAGATATAATACAATTAAAAAAATGTGGACAATTTATATATGTAATATTTTCTCTTTTTTTTATTAACTATTTTTTAACTATTTTTATTAACTTTTTTAATAACATGTTTGATGCTGAGATTATTTATTATTTATTTAAAAGAAAAAACCAATTTGAATGATTGTAGTATCAAAATCAACATTGAAATAAGTGAAGGGTTTTTAAATACTTTCCGAATGCACAATATACACCCTGTTAATAATATGAACAATATGAATGATTTCAGTAATAAACACTATAGCCTGGGGTTTACTGGGTGCGTTATTGATGTGTTTGAAACCTAATCTTGTTTTATTATTATGATTATTATTATTGTCATTTCATATTAACAAAAGGACAAAAAGTAAACATTTGATCATCTTCAGGAAAACCTGATCGTCATGTATTAGGATGGATCAACAATATAACATTCTAATAAAACAAACTGTAACCAAAAATGGCTAAAAACGTGCAAATATCAGCGTTAAACCTTTTTTAAACCGCAAATGTCCGCCTTTATCTAACAGCCCTGACGTAGGAAATGATATCATTTAAGCATCAAACACGAGGCGCGCTCCCACACAGGACAGCACTTTTCAGCCCGCCAACTCCGGGATCAAGAGAGCCATATTTTTTACTTAATGACATCAGTGAGGCCGAGACTGGATCCGGATGAAGACGAATCTTCTTTCAATAGTAGCATGTTGTTCATTCCTATTCCAGTTATTAATATCAGAGGACTGATCCGTGCAGATTTCCCCAAACAACGTTAGCTCTGCTTTTTATTCTCTTTATGCAGGACTGAAAAGGATTTACTTCCAAAATAACACTCTTTAGGCCTGATGCATTGTTTGCTTCCAAGCGAACAAGTGATGTTTGGTAGATGCTCCTTAAATCAAAGTGTTTTGAAGCTTCCATCAATGCCTTGTTATGCTCCTGGTTCATTATGAAATCTTCTTTAAAGCCAATTCTTAAAGAAGTACCTGTTGTTTCTCAAAGAGAAAGGTCTTTGGGTGCTTGGTTCCAGGACAGAGAAGCATCTGAAAGCTTGTCTTAGCTCAGTATTAGCTTTATAAAGCTTGTCTTAGCAGTATTTTAAGGTGCTGGGCTCCTGATAGGAAGGTCGGCGGTTCAAACCCCTGGTATCGCCATGCTGCCACTCTTGGGTCCTTCAGCAAGCTCCAGGGGGCGCTGTGACATGGCTGGCTCTGTGAGGGTGGGGAGTTTTAGTCCTAGTTGTTTGACCGGAAGGTGAGGATCGGTGTTTTAAAATGGGAGAAGGATGTCTAGCCTCTGGATTCATCGGATGTGGTTTACAGACCAGGTTCGAGATGACGAGGGACCGCGAGGAACAAATTGTCCTAATGTTGTGAGAGCTTTATTTAGCTTAAGGCATTGGACTTTGGATGGAAAGGTCATCAGTTCAAATCCCAAGCAATCAGTGCTGATCCCCCTGAGCAAGGCCCTTAACTACCTTATCTGCTCAGTCGTATGAATGAGATAAATGTAAGTCGCTGTGGAAAAGAGTCGCCTCCCAATGGACGCCATATTACACGGCACTGACACTTGCATGGAGGGTAAAGATCCTTTATACATTGCGGCATTATACTTTCTTCGCATATCCCAGCCATTTTAGGAAGCAGGGGTCAGATATGGCACAGGTTAAGGGCCTTGCTTAAGGGCCCAGATTGCCAGTTTGGCCCAGAGTTCGACCAATGACTAGTTCAAAGTATTCAACAAATAAAATGAGTGGAGAAGTGGTCACTTAGTGTTTAAGCCATCGGAGATCTGAAGGTCATGAGTTCAAACCCCAGCTACACCAAGTTGGCACCCTGTGGCCCCTATGCAAGGCCCTTAATTTGCTTTGTTGAATGAGAGTGATAAGGAACTGGATAAGGGCCATACATGTTACATACAACTCCCATAGTATGGTTAAAGTCATTTCTTATTTATTTATTTATTTATATCTATTTATTTATACATTCTTTATTTGCATTTTTCTTTCTTTTTTTTACTTTCTTTTGAAAAATTATTTTCAAAAGAAAGACATTTTTACTTTCTTTTCTGTTTGGAAGCTGGGGTCAGAGCGCAGGGTCTGCCATATTACGGAGCCCCTGGAGCTCAGAGGGATAAGGGCCTTGCTCAAGGACCCAAGAGTGCAGCTTGGTGATACCAGGGCTCAAACTCTGACCTTCCGATCAGTAGGCCTGTGCCTTAAACCACTGAGCTACACCCCCTCCCTGGAAGATCTCATGGTCAAATCCCATCACCACCAAACTGACACTAGTGGGCCCTTGAGCAAGGCCCTTAATTGCTTTTATACTTCATGCAAACCCAATAATCCTGGGCTCTACACTCCAAGGAATACTATACAGCGAAGACGCTAACATTTGAACAGAATTGTTACATTGACACCGAAAAACAACTAGTAAAAATTTACTACTTCACAGATTGACTTGGGTTCGCTGCCATGCGGCGTCCTAAACAACTTTTCTGCTATCCAAGCTCGTTTGCCAAACCCGATACGGACCTTCTGTTTCTGCAGGGAAAAAATCCCAGACAGCCCTAATGATGTTTTTTAATGATAAACATGCTCTATTACTTAATACGGTCCATTATATAACAAAAATACAACGATTCCTCTGTATGATTCTTCAATAATAAAAATAATAATAATAATAATACTAGTAATAGTAATAATGATGTTTGGGAAAACGTTCCGGGTGTCGGATTGCGCGGATTGTAAATACAAGTGTGCGTTTCCTAATTGCAAACTACTGCGTTTTGTACGGCCATGATCTCCTCCGTCATCCCGTCTCCCTTAATGCATTTAAAAAAGTGGCTTTTCACATTCCTGGAAGTTTTCAGCCAAGACTTTCTCACGTGTTGTTATTTTCCTCTTGTAATGGGCTTTGGCAGGCCGACGTAAAGTTTACTTTGGAATTTGGTCTGCTCTTGGGGTCGCTTGGCATGCGGCATGCGTTGATGCGCAGTGTGTAGATCATCGTCATCATCATCATCATCATCATCATCATCATCGTGATGATCACGCTTGGCTGGAAAACAATGATTTTACAACATCGGGCCCGACACCGCATCATGTTCTGTAAGACAGTATTTAAATAGGAACGAGTGTCCACCGGCCAGGCGGACCGTATCGACCACCCTCGCCAACATCTAAACAAGGTGCAGCGTTTCTCTCTGAACATGATCAAAACCACTTTGTGGAAAGCTATCAAAGCGCTGGGGTGTGGTGGAACCTCAATAATCTGCCTGCAGCCAGCCCACCCATGAGAGGCCCGAGCGCTGCCAGAGCCTGCCGTGTAACCAATAAACATGAGGTCACGGAGTCCGAGATCAATCTGACACCCACTTCCTAAATCAATATGTACCTGCAAAGCGGAGCAGCAGCGCGCGGGGTTTCGGAAGGGTCCATTTGAACTTCTTCTCATATCCGTGATTAATAATGGCTCATTCCTGCAGCAGGAAACCTCCGCAAATTCTGTTCGGAAAATGTCTCTGGATTTTTTATTGAATGATGACAAGTTGGTGTTAGACACAAAAGATTCATTGTATTGCCTTTCTGTAAATAGGTAAAAATATACTGGATATTGTATTCTCTTTCTTTCTATCTTTCTTTCTTTCCTGCCATCCATCTATCCATCCATGTATGTGTATATATATATATATATATATATATATATATATATATATATATATCTATATATATATGTGATATGTGTAGAGTGCATATATTAGATATATCTATATATATATATAGAGCATGAGAGTGCATCTATCTATCTATCTATCTATCTATCTTATCTAATCTATCCTATCTATCTATCTATCTATCTATCTATCTATCTATCTATCTATCTATCTATCTATCTATCTATACATCTTTCTATACATTTATCTATACATCTATCCATCAAAAACCTGTAGGTCTCTCTGTCTCTCTCTCTCTCTCTCTCTCTCACACACACACACACACAAAACTCCACATAGGAATAGACTTTCTCAATGGACAGCAGGATTCTGGAAATATTTCATCAGTACTTGTATTTTTATTAAAACATATTAATCATTAGTATTTTTATTTTATTTTCAGACAAGCCGATAGAAATACACAGATTTGCATCCAGTAATAAGCGAATCACATCCAGTTATTTATTTATTTATTTTTTATTGTTCATGTTCAAGCGATCTCCAGAAAAGAGATTATGTGATTAAATTCACCATCATGAGAATCCTGTGTGTTAGAGCGATGGCGCTGAGGGACCTCTGGCCTAAATCAAGCTGCGCTATCAATACGCCATCACGTGCTCGGCGAGTTATAGATGGAAATTAGATTCCCTTGCTGTTATTAAATCAAACCTCTTGAAATAGTCTCCCGTGTTGAGCCGCAGGATTATCCAGATGGGTTTTGTTTTGGGGAGCAGGTCTCCCATTGTCTATCACATAACATGTTTTTAAGCCTTCGGTCTGGCAGGACTGAAACAAGATAAGTACCGCGTAACACCTGATGCTGGGGAAGGGAAGTCAAACACTCGCATGGCTGTGTGGTGTCTACTTGAGCGTTTCATTGCTACTTGGCATTTCGAAGAGAAAGTGTGAAATGCTTCCATTATAAGCTATATGGGTATATATATATATATATATATATATATATAATGATATATATATATATATATATATATATATATATATATATATATATATATCTTGGTATTGTATATATATATCTTATATATATATATATATATATATGTATATATATATACACGTGTGTGTGTGTGTGTGTTGCACATTTGTATCATACGTGTAGATGTGTGATTCAAATGTAATCATAATTATTCTTTCAGAGTTTTTGCTGTATTTCTATTATTCTCAAAAATGAACCAGTTCAATGCATATCTTTTCTTTTTTTTCTAAACACTCTGGATTGTGTGATCAATCATCAGCACTGCCATGTCTGCCTATGAATGCATTATCTGATGTATTTGATTTGGAAAGGTACGGGTCTCTGGCTCGGGCACGCAGATTGGAAACATATTCACCACACATGATGGTGGAGAGGGGGTTGGGATGTATGAGTAGTGAAATTGTTTATGCTCTACCCACTGAAAGCTGACAGAACAGGGAGAGGGAGAAGGGAAAAAGAAGTGCGATGCTAACCTGGAACGGGAGAGTTTGCCTGCTGTCATCGCTGTGGTCCCGACACGGTCGACCACAGACTGTTTCAGAAAATCTTCATTACCTCCAGTGATGGATTTTGATCCGAGAGACTCCTGAGTCGCGTTTGGGAGCTGAGACATGAGCCGAGCTGTGAGCCGTGGTCTCACCACTTCCCTTTCCTCATCTCACAAGTCAAAGTGTTACCCAGAAGTAGTCACGCATTGCTTTTTATTGTATTTTTTTTTCCCGTTTTCGTCCTGATGACGAAACCTTGCCAAACGTGAGCATGAATCATGTCACCGGAGCTGTCCGGTTGGCTCTCGGCTCTATAAGGTCACATCCTGTGCTTTTATTAGATGCATCTCTAATACCTCATTGTATCTGGGACAAGCATTCGCTGGATGTTTTGCATTATACCGCATGCCATATGAGAATATCTTTGTACCGCCCACTACCACAAACGCAAGAAACGAGGGGCGGGTACGGATCGACAGATGTGTGTGTGTGTGTGTGTGTGTGTGTGTATTTTTTTTTTTGACCATATGTTAATACAAACTAAAAGAAAGGCAAAGATTAGAGACCAGGGACAAGAATGGAAGGCATGGCTACTCAAGAGCATTCCACTTATAGCTCTCATCTGCCTTCGTGTAAATATTTCATGAATGGCTCTGATAGACGGCATGACACGCATAGTTTGATACGCTCGTAAGTTGCATTGTCAAGAACTTAAGCAGATGAGATATGTGGTTTACTACAAGGGCATTGCTTCAGCGCTGCGGGTCATGAAGATGGAAAATGAATCCCATGTGAAACTGTGCACACTAAACTGTGCACACTGAACCTCCTCCTAAGTTATGTCTTTGAAGAATTGGATGTAATGCATTAAGCGAAATACAACATTTGCAAAAACTGTAATATTATTAAATACTGCTTTCTATCAATTTTGTTATCATCAATTCTTTTTAGTGTCTTGGATTTTGGCAATTGTGCTAAGCTGGGACATTATGAGTCATTTTTTCCCCTCTTCTAAAATATCCTATGTATTTATGGAGGGAGTGTAAGTTCAGTTCACTACAGAGGGGGTAACATGGTAGAGGCCAGTCATAAGACACCTACTTTATTGCCCCTGAATACAGTAAACTGCAATAGACTAAATATACTGCACCTTTGAGCAAAGATGTCCTGGAGAGCATCTGCTGCATCTCCTTTTGGCAATAATCTAGGTGTCATGTGACTGGCAGCTTCCCTCTCAGTAGGTAACACAAACAGTGGATGAAACAATATCCCATTGTGACTTACTTTAATGTAGGCAGCATTTTATCGGCCGATAGTTTGTCACATATGAGATCTATTGTTCCTTGTGAATGATGGCAATGATTATTATTATTATTAATATTAGAAATAGGAGTAGTAGTAATAGTACAGTATCAGAACCAAAGCTAACATGG
>JACRUU010000003.1:2252710-2255210 GCA_030449085.1 Kryptopterus vitreolus
AAAATATTATTGCTTATATTGTCATGCAAAGGATTTAATACAATACAACTTAAACACGCCTGAAAAACAACAAAAACTATAATAATAATAGTAATAATAATAATAATAATAATAATAATAATAATAATTCAAGCTGCAGACTTGAGCACGTTTCCTAAATAAATATTATAATTATAAAACATACCGCACCTTTTTACTTCAGTTTGCTATGATATCAGTATTTTTGATGCTTATATAATTTCTTGTTTTGTTGAAAGCACAATAGCAAGAGAAACGAGTAGAGAAAATAAAATCTAACTACCCTAAATGTAAACTGAATAGACAATGATTTGGTGCAAATATAAAAATTATAATATTATATAAATAAATTACAGTGTGCTGCTGTTATTATATTATTATTATTATTATTATTATTATTATTATTATTATTATTATTATTATTATTGCTAATCCCATTTATATTGCCATAAAACAAGAAATTATACGATAACGCAGTATTTAATAAATAATCTAAATCTCAGATAATCCAAATAAATATTATGAGTATTTGTGTCTGATATATCCGGAGTAAACGTTCCTTAAAGCATCGTTAAATCCGTTTGGACATTCAGGAAATTGCTTTACCATTTCTTCTTATTATGCGAAGCCTAAACATTTGATTGGGATCGTATTTTATGTGCAATAAAAGATCAGTAGATTGCAGAACATATATTTTCGAGATTTCCTATTTATATGCTAGCGTTATAAGAAGCAAACTGCTCTCACGAGATGCATTATACGCACTGTAATAGACCTATGTGCTCGTTTATAGGGATATATAAATATTAGAGCACACAGGCCACTTGCGTTTATTGTCAATTTAAATGTATGTATGTATATAAAGGTACATACATTTAAATTGACATTATATGCAAGCATTTATATATATTTACAGACCTATATTAAATACACTCAAGTTTGCAGCAAGAAGAGTATTACAGCTTGATTGGATTTGATCAAAAGATTGCATGCAGTTGATTTGGTGTGTCCCTATGCGTCAGATAAGAAAAAAAAGAAGTATAGAAACGTAACAACGAAACCCAAACACGCACCGTTTCTTTCTTTCTCCTCTCCTCTTTGGAGTCCGCCTTCCTGAACTCGGCCTTGAAGGCCTCCGTCTCCCCGCCGCCGTGCTGCTCGTGCTTGTCCAGGATGTCCATGAGGTAGGCTATGTAACTGGTGGCGAGACGCAGCGTTTTGATCTTGGACAGCTTGGTGTCCGCGGGTACGTTCGGGATGCACTCGCGCAGCTCGGCGAAAGCGCTGTTGATGCTCTGCGTTCGGCGTCTCTCCTTGCGGTTCGCCGTGGGCCTCCGCTTGACGGTGCGCGGCACTACCATCATGCCCGGTACGAGTGCTCCTGCGCCGCCTGCTCCGTAGGGCCCGTGCTCCAAGCCCGGGCCGGGTGCGCACACGCCTCCCGCGGCGTTGTTCGCGGCGTACTCGGGGCTGTAGGACGAGGGCGCCATGCCGTAGTCCGGCGGCGGTGACATATCCGCGTGGCCGATGAGCCAGCCGTGAAAGTACGGGCTTTCCTCGTGGCAGCGGCTTGCTGCAGCCGCGGCCGCCGCCGCCGCCGCGAACGAGGACGTGTAGCCGTCATGGTGCACGACCGGGTGGTGAGGAAATCCTCCTACCAAACTCATGACGTCCTGCAAAAACGACGCGGCTTTCGCTGTTTTGTTTTATACGTATTTTTCTTTCGTCTTTTTCCTTCCTATTTCCCCCCTTTTCCTCCCTCAATCTTTCACTTTAGCCCCAATTTTCTGCACTAAGCATTGACTCGCCGTGGAAGAAAAAAAAGAAGAAAAAAAAAGGAAAGAGAAGTCGTGCAAACACTCGTTCTTCCCGGGTCGCCGAAATAAATCTATCTGTCCCTCACAACTGATACAAACATATTATTCTTTTTGCAACTCAAAATGTTCTTTTTCTTTCTTTCTTTCTTTCTTTCTTCTTTCTATTTTTTTTTCTTTCTTTTTCTTTCTTTCTTTCTTTCTTTCTTTCTTTCTTTTTTTAATAACCTTTTACTACCTACTTACTGGCGTGCAGGCTCCATGGTGCACATCCCAGCACGAGAAAACGTCCCATTAGAAAAAGAAGAAGAAAAAAAAGCAGTGCAGGCTTTAGAACTTTAGAACCAAAACTCTGTCATGGGAGTCTATCCGAGAAGCAAATCCCCTGCTGGATCTCAAAAGAAAAATGAAATGAAAACTTGTCCATACACTGTTGTAGATGTGTTGTGTGCAGCAACGATATATAAATATATATATATATGTATATATATATTTTTTTCTCCTCCGTTTTGAGTCGCAGTTTCATGTTGTGCTTCTCGGAGTTCCTTTATACCGCACACTAAAGCGTTGCTCGGCCAATCGGCGCGTGCAAAGGAAGAGGAGGAGGAGGAGGAGGAGGGAAGTTCTTCACAGGGTGATTACACTCCTAAACTGCACCACAGCCTTCT
>JACRUU010000003.1:2260210-2300210 GCA_030449085.1 Kryptopterus vitreolus
AATTATTAAATAAACAGTGAATTATTAAATAAACAGAGAATTATTAAATAAACAGATAATTATTAAATAAACAGAATTATTAAATAAACAGATAATTATTAAATAAACAGAGAATTATTAAATAAACAGTGAATTATTAAATAAACAGAGAATTATGAAATAAACAGAATTATTAAATAAACAGAATTATTAAATAAACAGTGAATTAAATAAACAGAGAATTATTAAATAAACAGATGAATTATTAAATAAACAGAGAATTATTAAATAAACAGATAATTATTAAATAAACAGAGAATTATTAAATAAACAGATAATTATTAAATAAACAGAATTATTAAATAAACAGATAATTATTAAATAAACAGAGAATTATTAAATAAACAGAGAATTATTAAATAAACAGAGAATTATTAAATAAATAGAGAATTATTAAATAAACAGTGAATTATTAAATGAATGCATTAATTCACAGTCAGAAAGAGTTTTTTTTGCTCTAGAAGTTGTCATGATTTGTTTTCATGTAAAGGAAGAGCAGTTACACACACACGACACCACACACACACACACACACACACATATATACACACACATATATACACACACACCACACACCCACACCACACACACACACACACACACACATATACACACACACACACAACCACACCACACACACACACACACACACACACACACACACACACACACACACACACACACACACACACACACACACACACACACACACACATCCCACACACACACACACACACACACACACACTCTCTCTCTCTCTCTCTCTCTCTCACACACACACACACAACACACACTACTTCCTCTCTCTCTCTCTCTCTCTCTCTCACACACACACGCTCTCACACACACACACACACACACACACATACACACACACACACACACACACACACACACACACACACACACATACACACAACACACCATGCACACACACACACACACACACACATACACACACACATACACACACACATACGCGCGCACACACACACACATACGCACAGACACACATGCACACACTCACATACACACATACGCACACACACACACACATACACACACACATACGCGCGCACACACACGCACATACGCACACAAGCACACACACACACACACACACACTCTCTCTCCGTCTCTCTCTCTCTCTCTCTCTCTCTCTCTCTCTCACACACACCACACACACACACTTCACACTTTCTCTCCTCTCTCACTCACACTCTCACACACACAAACACTTTTCTCTCCTCTCTCTCTCTCTCACACTTCTTTCACCACACACCACCTCACTTTCTCACTTTTCTCCACACTCACTCTCTCATCTCATCTCTCTCTCTCTCTCTCTCAAACACACACACACACACACTTCTCTCTGTTCTCTCTCTCTCTCTCTCTCTCTCTCTCTCTCTCACACACACACACTTTCCTCTCTCTGTTTCTCTCTCTCTCTCCTCTCCCTGTCACTCTTTCCCCTCTCTCTGTCTCATCCATAACACTTATCACCAGTACTCATCACTTCTTCAGCCTTCTTCCATAGCACCTGCTCTCCTTCCGACACCTAATAGCTCATCCTCCCATTTCACCGCCACTCAGTGCCCCCTCTGAATCTCACAGGATTCTCCCTCTCTCTCTCTCTCTCTCTCTTTCTCTGGCTCATCTTCCACTCTTCCTATTAACTGGGGATAACGAGAGACGACGGAACAGCAGGATGGAGAGATTTCTCTAACCGGGGTTGAGACCGGACGACTCCTTTTGTGATTGGAACCTGCTCTGTTATTGTTATCTGCCCTTCTGTCTTTTTTTTTATCTGCCATCTTGTTCTGTGTGTGTTTGTGAGTGTGTGTGTGTGTGTGTGTATATATGTGTGTGTGTGTGTGTAGCTTTTCTCACTGTATCCTCATTGCTTCGACCTTCTTCTACCCCGTCACCGCCCACTCGTGCTCTCATCCCCTGTACACTTTCGCTTTGACAGACCGAAGTGTGTTACTCAGTCCTTCATAGTCAGTACATGATAGATTTACAAACACACACACACACACACACACACACACACACACACACACACATACACACAGACACAACTGTTTACATGTGTACACGCTCTCACACAACTGTGTTAAATCATTCATTCTATTCTGCTCCTCAGATGTACTTCCTGATTGTGTAGAAGTGAAACTCGTATAAACACACACACAAACGCACACACAAACACACACACATGAGCAGAGACACTGACAAGCTAATTAGCCATTTCCGCATTTCCAGCCATCGCCAGCCGCTTCATTACATGTTATCAGCAATCAATCTCCTCCAGAAATAAAATGAAAAAGAGAAATCGTTACGATAACGAGGACGCGGTTCAGCAGCGATTCCAGCCAATTCTGTCCCTGTAATAAAGATTCATTTCCGATAGCCATGCTAGCAGCGCAAATACACATCCTCCAAACGGGAAACGATCCTCTGGTGTGTATTCTAAGCCCGGATTCATTTTTAGATCTTCCGGAATATTCCGAATCAAAAGCCGAAACAATTAAAAAGTGATTTTGTGCATATCATTGGAGGAGGGAGTAGCTCAGTGGTTAAGGCATTGTCCTTTGGCGCAGAAGATCGGAAGATCACATGTTCAAATCCCACCGTCACCATGCTGCCACTAGTAGGTCCTTGAGTAAGGCCCTTAACCCTAAGGGCCAAATAATGTAAGTGTTTTTTATTATTTGCAGTAATACGGTAACTGTTCTAAGTTTTGTTGCACATCTGTACTTCCCTGCTTTATTTCCATTGTTGAGATTTGTTTTATTTTATTTTGTGTTATGTTGTTGTTATGCACTTTATCTCGTGTTTATCTCGATGCACTTTGTGTGGCTAGGGCAACTTAGTCTAGTCCTCAGCTTTGTGTTCTGTAGCTCTATGTTGTGTTATATGTTGTTTTGCGTAGCACCAAGCTGCACAAAGAAGCGTTGTCTCATTTCACTGTGTACTGCGTGAGCTATATGTTTTTGGACCGGGAGGAAACTAGAGAACCCGGAGAAAAAAAACCCTGAGGCATGGGGAGAACATGCATTAATATTCATTAAATATTTATTTATTTATTTAATACATTCATATTTGTGTTCGGGGAGTCAATCGGGGCTGAGAATTCATTCATTCATTCATTCATTCATCTTCTACCATATATCGGTTATTCCCTCGGGAGTCTGTGCCTATCTCAGGCGGGATATTTAAGGCAGGATACACCCTGGATGGAATGCCAACCCATCACACGGCACACACACACACACACACACACACACACACACACATTCATACACTAGGGACAATTTTCCAAGGTGCCAATCAAACCTACTGTGCATGTTTTTGGAGAACCCGGAGAAAAACCCCCTGAGGCACGGGGAGAACATGCAAAAACTCCACACAGACATGGCCGAGACGGGAATCGAACCCGGACCCCGGCAGTGTGATGTGAACGTGCTAACCACTAAACCACCGTGCCCCCGTACCTGTGGACTTTTTTTTTTATTTTTTTGCACGTTTTCTTTGAATAATTGTAATTGTAAATTGATTTGAATCAGTGTTTGAGTCATTAATATTATGTGATTAATAGATTAAGAGTAAAATTTGAATCTTCACCTTGTTTTGATTAAGCAAAGAGTCTTAAGAACATGAAAGCTTTAATAATTCATAGTACTTTGGATACTTAAGTGCATTTAAAGCTTTTTGTACACGTTTTTTAGTGCACGTTTAAAGAGAGCACGTTTTATTTTTCCTTTATCCGTTACCTTTGTCCACCACTGAATATTCGTATTAGAAAATAAATAAATAAACAAATAAATAAATAAATAAATACATAAATAAAAGTGAAAACATTTTGTAAGTTATAAGTAAGGGAAGATATTTGTATTAGAAAATAAATAAATAAATAAATAAATAAATACATAAAAGTGAAAACATTTTATAAGTGTTCGCAAGGGAAGATATTCGCATTAGAAAATAAATAAATAAATAAACAAAAACAAAAAAAACAAATAAATAAATAAAAAAAAGTAAAAACATTTTATAAGTGTTCGCAAGGGAAGATATTCGTATTAGAAAATAAATAAATAAATAAATAAATAAATAAATAAATAAAAGTGAAAACATTTTATAAGTTATAAGTAAGGGAAGATATTTGTATTAGAAAATAAATAAATAAATAAATAAAAGTGAAAACATTTTATAAGTGTTCGCAAGGGAAGATATTCACATTAGAAATTAAATAAACAAACAAACAAACAAACAAATAAATAAATAAATACAAGTAAAAACATTTTATAAGTGTTCGCAAGGGAAGATATTCGTTTTAGAAAATAAATAATTAAATAAATAAAAGTGAAAACATTTTATAACTGTTCTCAAGGGAAGATATTCGTGTTAGAAAATAAATAAATAATCAAACAAACAAATAAATAAATAAAAGTGAAAACATTTTATAAGTTATAAGCAAGGGAAGATATTTGTATTAGAAAATAAATAAATAAATAAAAGTGAAAACATTTTATAACTGTTCTCAAGGGAAGATATTCGTATTTTAGAAAATAAATAAATAAATAAATAAATGAATAAATAAATAAATAAAAGTGAAAACATTTTATAAGTGTTCCTAAGGGAAGAAACTTGTCAAAATGAGGCCATTTTTTCTTACCCTGGTACAGAAGATTATGAGTTCGGATCCCGACACCGCCACGATCCCATGACTGTGCGAACCACAAAACACAGCAGAGCATTTCGATTCCCGAACAGGAATGTAGGGAAGTGTTCACTCAGTGGATTAGATGTGGGAGACTTGTGACCCAAAGGTCATGGGTTCGTATCTCAGCACCACCAATCTGACACTGCCAAGGCCCTTGAGCAATGCTGATAACCCTCGACGGCTCAATTGTATGAAATGACATCATTGTAATCTGCTCTGGATAAGGGCGTCTACCAGTAAATGTAAGACGAATAGTCCATAAATATAATTGTGGAAAAACAATTATATATGATATTTTAAAAATCTTTTCATTAAGAAATACTATTTATAGAAATTTGCACTTTTAGAGTACTTTTTAACACTTTTCTTGATTGATAAATTAACATAGATAGCAGTTGCTCTTATTCAGTGATTACAGCTGAGCCATTGAAAGCTAAGGGCCTTCTCTCAAGGGTCCAAGCAGTGTCAGCTCACGACCTTCTGATCAGAAATCCAACCCCACTGAGCCTCCAGTACATAAAAATGCCCTAGTTTATGGCGTGTATGAAAATCCTAAGAACCAAGACGCATATAATAATAATAATAATAATAATAATATTAATAATAAAAAAATAAATCATAAATATGCTCTAATTCATGCTTATGACGATGACCCGCTACGACCTGCTCATTACCGCGGATCGCTTCCCTGATTTACCTTTTCTCTCCTCCAACTTTCTCAGGGAGTGACTTTTGGTTTGGGAGTGAAAAGGGAAAAATCGACTCATAGTTCAGTCATACGTTGCGCGCTCGCTCACCGCCGTACCTCCCCGTACGATTTACCATAATATTAGTGCACTCTGTCGACAGCTTCGGGTTCCTTATATCTCGCCCTCAATCAATCACCCTCCTGCAGATTACTCATCTCCAATCCTGTCCCACTGTCTGAGCCAAAATTCCTGAAGGAACCCCTAATACAGGGAAAAACAAAAAAGCGGTGGAATCAATGCAGGTGGAGAACAAAAATACCCAACAATGTGTGTTTGGTTTGACTATTAAAAATACAGAGATATTGTTGAGGGGGTTATTAAAGCGTCTCCGAGGACAAAAGCCAATGCACCAGTTCTCCTCTGTGAATGATGGATGAGCATGAAGGTGACCTCTTCCTAATTAGCTCCAATGTCAGGCTATGGGCCGTTAATATGGTTAGAGAAATCCGGAGCTAAAGGGGCACGGTGGCTTAGCGGTTAGCACGTTCGCCTCACACCGCCAGGATCCGGGTTCGATTCCCGTCTCGCCCATGTGTGTGTGGAGTTTGCATGTTCTCCTCGTGCCTCAGGAGGTTTTTCTCCGGGTTCTCCGGTTTCCCCCGGTCCAAATTCAGTGATTGGAAAAATTCACCTTGGAAAAATTGTCCCTAGTGTGTGTGAATGTGTGTGAGTGTGTGTGTGTGCCCTTTGATGGGTTGGCATTACATACAGGGTGTATCCTGCCTTAATGCCTATAGAAACCTAAGATAGGCACAGGCTCCCTGTGACCCGAGGGAAGATCGGATAAATCGGTAGAAGATGAATCAATGAATGAATGAATGAAATCCGGAGCTCACCGCTGCTTCCCACCAGCCGCTAATCCGAATCCCAAACGGCTGCCCGGGGAAAAGTGATCACGCTCCCAACCATGTCCGAAGTCATTCCGGCTCCCGGCGTGACCCAAAGCGGGCTTCGTTTTCCTTTTCTGGCTGTCGTTAACACCGCTGTGAATGGTTATAACCTCTCAGAGAATTTCACTATCTCTCTCTCTCTCTCTCTCTCTCTCTCTCTTTCTCTCCCTCCATCCCGGGCTTTCTCTCTCACTCCATTTCTGTCTTTCTCTCATTAGCATGTTATTCCGTCCTTTCACAGTTCATTGATAAACATGTGGTTCTAATGTGTCTAATTCCACATCACAGCGGCTTCTTCCAGTTTCACAATCCGGAGCCAATGGCTTCTAAGATGTTCCATTTTTTTTTAACCTTCTGAGCTTTTAAACGTCTACGTTTAAATGTCGTTTTCCAAAAAAAAAAACGCAATTGAGTACTAACGTGTCCCAATACAACAAATCCAACATTCTCGCCGGAGAAAAAAGAGACGGTACATAAATACAATTCCCACGTCCAGGTATTTTGGTGTCATCTCGGACCCAGTCGGTCTGGGAGTCACCGGACTTGGGCAAGAGGCGATTTATTGTGACGTCCAAACCACCGTCCATCACGCCGCCGCTCTCCAGCCAGCCGTCGTCCCCCTCGACGATGTAATCCACGTCCACATATACAAAAAGTGCCTGGCTCTAATTTACAGTCCACTGATGGATTTACACCCTTCTACCCATTAGTGTGTACATTTCCCTTCGGCATGTTATGTAATGGTGTTAGGGAGATTTAAGAAAAGCATAACAAGTCATAAATTCGGACTCTTCTCTGGTGAGAATGGAGCGTCTGGGTGAAAAGGGCTTCAAGTCGAAACTTCTTAGTGCCTTGAATCAGAATCACAAATGACCAAGTATGTTGGACACACACAAGGAATTTGTCTTGGCGACAAGAGCTTCCAGTGCCGACGAACGTACAGACATCGATGGGATATAACAAAAATAATAATATACTGTATATAGCGGGCACGGTGGCTTAGTGGTTAACACGTTAACAGGGTCCGGGTTCGATTCCTGTCTCTGCCATGTGTGTGTGGAGTTTGCATGTTCTCCCCGTGCCTCAGGGAGTTTTTCTCTAGGTTCTCCGGTTTCCTCCCGGTCCAAAAACATGCACGGTAGGTTGATTGGCACCTTGGAAAAATTGTCCCTAGTGTATGAATGTGTGTGTGTGTGTGTGTGTGTGTGTGTGTGTGTCCTGTGATGGGTTGGCATTCCATCCAGGGTGTATCCTGTCTTAATGCCCATAGACACCTGAGATAGACACAAACTCCAGTGAACCGTGAGTCTCCCCGAGGTGACCCGAGAACGGATAGAAGATAAAGCTATAGATAGGATAAAGGTAGAAGAAGAAGATGAATGAATGAATGAATGAATGAATGAATGTATATAGCTGTAGGAATATGTACAGGTATGTTATTTACAAGTGTGTGTTTTACAGGTAATGGTTGCATTTTGTGTACATTTGCGATGTGCCATTGCAGTGAAAGAGAAGGTGAAGAGACTGACGTACCTCGATGAGAGGATGATAAGTGTTAGACGGATGGAAAACACACCCTGCCTCAAACAACGAAGGAAATACTCGTTCAATCACGGAAACAATAGTCCGGTTGTATTGGCAATGTAAACGCGCTCCTGTAGTTACTCTGGGAAAAAAAAAAAAAAAGAAAAAAAAAAAAAAGAAAAGAAAAAGAAAGAAAGCGAACAAACATGGAGGACACACACCGTCCAGCATGAAGCTATAAAACGCTGCATTCGCCTTCACATTCCTGAGGTAATTTCTTTTTAAAACAAACAAGGCCTGTTACCTTGCTAAGATGGCAGCCGTGAGCTTGGGAACAGCAGCACAGGGGGAGCTGATTATAGCATTAGGTCAGATTAGGTCAGCGCTATGTGGTGCTGGAAATTAGGCCAAGTATGTACGTTGCTGTTTTCAGTCATGCTGTCATGTCCTCCTAGCACCCCGGCTACGGCTTACTTTATTTAAAGATTCCTGACTTGTTTTGTAGGGGCACGGTGGTTGGGTGGTTTAGTGGTTAGCACGTTCGCCTCACACCTCCAGGATCCGGGTTCGATTCCCGTCTCGGCCATGTGTGTGTGTGGAGTTTGTGCATGTTTCATTTTCTCTCTCTGTGCCTCAGGGGGTTTTTTCTCCTGGTTCTCTGGGTCCGGTTTCCTCCTCCGGTCCAAAAACATGCACGGTAGGTTGATTGGCACCTTGGAAAATTGTCCCTAGTGTATGAATGTGTGTGCTGTGTGTGTGTGTGTGTGTGTGTGTGTGTGGTGTTTGTGTATCCTGCCTTAATGCCCATAGACGCCTGAGATAGACACAGACTCCCCGTGACCCGAGGGAAGATCGGATAAAGCGGGGATAGAAAGCGGTAGAAGATGAATGAATGAATGAATGTTTTGTCCTAATGTTAATAAAATAGAATAGTCTATATTTGTTACATAAACATTACAGAACAGTGAAATTCGTTCTTCATATATTCCAGCTAGTTTGGAAGCTGGGGTCAGCCATGAGATAGCGCCCCCTGGAGCACAAAGGGTTATGGGCTTTCGCTCAAGGACCTGAGAATGGTTTTGACGCTGATCAAGACTAGTTTAATTACAAATACTGTAACAGAATGTTACAGTTAAGGTTTGAAAAAAAAATTAACAAATGAGAAACAAACATGCAAAATTGCACCTGACTAGTAACTTAAGTACATGTAATTAATTACAAAGCCTAAAATAAAAAATAAAATACAGTACTAACAGTTACAAAATTAAATAAGTAACTACAAAATACAAAATGGGAAAAAGTAACTGGAGCAAAAGGTAATTCAAATAGAATTGTAGTTACAGTTTAATTACAAAAATAACGGTTAATTTAAGTTAAGGTAGAAAAAAAAATGTGTCGTTAAATTAAAAATGTTAAAGATTACAAATAGACTTCCATCTGAACAATTTCACGTAAAAGCAATGCTTTAGACGACGGCGTGATTTCCAAATAATTTGTGATTTGAATGCTGCAATTTCATTTCGAAAAATCAAACCTGTTTTTTTTTTTTTTTTTTTTTACATTTTTTTTTCATCGCATGTTAACTTAAAGCGCCACCTAGTGGACAAAGTGATGGAAAAGTAATCAGTTACTTTACTTTTATAAAGTCATTGAAAAGTTACACTACTTATTACATTTTGGTCATTTGTAATCTATTGCATTTCCAAAATAACTTTTGAAACGCTGCTAAGATTAGCGATTTAACCAATTAGCTTGCTATTATTAATAATAACAATGTTCTTATTAATGGGCTTTGACGATGCTATTTCTTGCTTGTGGGTTTATTGGGAGGGGCGTCGCTCATCGGTTTAAGGCGCTGAAATGTGGTACATTTACATTTACATTTTGGGCATTTGGCAGACGCCCTTATCCAGAGCGACATAGAGCTGAGCACTTGAGGGTTAAGGGCCTTGCTCAAGGGCCCACTAGTGGTAGCTGGGTGGTGGTGGGATTTGAACCTGCGATCTTCCGGTGCAGATGCCAACGCCTTAACCACTAAGCCACCACCTCGCCAAGAAGTGTTATCGCCAAGCTGCCACCCGTGGGTCATTGAGCCAAACCCAGGGGGCGCTGTATGGGGGATCTGAACCCAGCTACCAAAACAAGGAAAATCAATATGGTAGGTAAAACGAAAAAAAAAAGACACATCTAAGTGTCTATGACTGCAGACGAAGCCTGGCACGCAGGACCTGTCTAAGGTAGTAGACAGTAGACAGCTGAAGCGTCCCGTTAGCCGCACTTGGCACTCGAGGACATTTTTTTTCGCCCAGGCACCGCCAGCGCTCCTTTTCTCCACCTCGGATGAGGTCCCCGGTCAATATGACTGAAAAAGGAAAGATAGGAGATGAGAGAAGACACATTTGATTTCTCATCCATCAATCCCCGGTGCATATCCCGTCAAATAAACACTAAAACAATTTACCGCAAGTGTACACACTGGAAGTGCCAACGTTAACACTTCTTATGCCTGAGCCACTGCCAGGTCATTTTTCAGGGCGATATTTAACGTGAACTAAGATGTCCTTTCCATTTGATGTCTTAGAGGAATAGCTGGCTTTTGCTATATTTGGCCAGGGGATTGGGTTTAGAGGCACTGGGACTCGGTGCCCATGATCCCCACTTTAGGTGGATCATGATAAATGGGCTTCATTTGTTTAAGCCCACATGGCAGTTTTAGTGTTTCTCCTATAAATTTAGCGTAGCCCCTACTGGCATCACCTGCAAAGCCGAGAGGAAACAAATTACACTTTGCCATTGATTCGTCCTTCTTAATTGGCTGAAACTGTCAGAAGCAAAGGCGAGAATTCTGGCTCTAGTTAGCGCCCCGGAAAATTCGGTAATGGGAAGCATGGCATCGCTCCAAACAGCGCAAAGCCGCGACGCATTACTCCTTTTTTTTTTTCTTCTTCTTCTTCTCTGGCGAAGACCTGAAACACCCCCATCGAGGCTGAGAAACAGCGTTCCCGCTCTCCGACAGCAGACGAAATCTTTCTCAGCAGAGGCATTTTGAAACCACGTTAACAAATGACACCGGGCTTAGTGCTAATTTGGCAGGCTTAATCTGAACAACTGATAAATTAAGCTGAAGGAAACATCTTGGCTCGGCATCAGTAGCGCATACAAAAGGGCCTCTTGGAATCGCTCTTTAGCAAGAGATGGTATTGGTTTCCATTGCAAAGGGAAGAAAAAAAAAAGAAAGAAAGAAAAGAAAAGAAAAAAATGAAGGCCAAATGACTCCGATTCCAAAGGAAAAAAAAAAACAAGGGGTTCTTTAAATTTATCGAGATGAACAAGAGGGAATAATTTATGCCCCGGTCCCACGCATTTCCGAGAACACAAATCTGGCCTCTATGAATTACAGTCACTGTCATAACTTAGGCCGCGGTGCTAAAAAATCGGGCTCGTATTTACGCAGACGTCTTTCCTAAAGATATGGCAACATAAAAATAATCCCTAATCGGTTTCCTTAATCATAATTCCTCGTGGATATGGAGTCGAATCGGGTTGGGGGGGTGGAGGGGGGGGGGTGTCGAGATCTCTGCGGCTACAATACACGTATCAGCGGAGTTAAGCAACACCCGTGAAAAGCCATTTCCCCCCTCCCTCTTCTCCTCCTCTACAAGAATGCTAGACATTGTTTCTCAGGCCTTTGAACCGCAGAGTTGTGAGTAAGGCTCTAAAAGCATCACGCTGAGGCGGGAGATGAAGGCTGAGGATGCCTGAAGTCGAATGTGTCAGAATCGAAGATCGCTGTCAGCTGTGCGAATTACTGTTGTGTTCTGCAAGACTGTAGATGGAAGACGTCTTTTGATCCCCGCTGTGTGAAAAGTGTGCGAATATTGGGAAGGTGCTGACGCTAAGCGATAAGATTTCTTCCGTCAGGGCCCTGATTCTGATCCAAAGTCAGGTTTCTGATGTGTGTGTGTGTATATAATATAATATTCATTCATTCATTCATTGTCTACCGCTTTATCCGATCTTCCCTCGGGTCACGGGGAGTCTGTGTCTATCTCCGGCGTCTATGGGCATTAAGGCAGGATACATCCTGGATGGAATGCCAACCCATCACACACACACACACACACACACACACACACACACTTCCAAGGTGCCAATCAACCTACCGTGCATGTTTTTGGACCGGTAGAAAAACCCCTGAGGCACGGGGAGAAATATTGATTTCATTTCCATTTCTCTTTTCTTCATTAACTGTATTTATTTATTTATTTATTTATTTGTTTATTTGTTTATATATGTATGTATTTATTTATCTTGTTTCCATGGATTGGTGCAATCTGTTATATATATAACTTTTCAGCCTTTATCCTATGTGAGTATTTATCCAATGCACTCACTACAATTGCGTCTTATTTTACACACTATGTATCTTTATGTATTTTTTTTGCACACATACTCTGAGGTATGCATTCTATTTGTACGCCTTCATATTTTTTAAAATAAAAAAATACCTCAAATATGTCACTGCTGTAAATATACTTTTATACGCATTTCATATATGCGTACACTTCTGCACACAAACAATAGTCCTAACTTTCTTATGCCTCATTATTAGTATTATTTACATTTTGTTTACTATTGTTTAATAAGATTCTATATACATTTTATACCTTATATACCTTATAGGGAGGTGGTGTAGACCAGTGGTTAAGGTGTTGGACTCTGGACCGGAAGATCACCGGTTTAAACCCCACCACCACCAAGTTGCCACTAGTGGGCCCTTGAGTAAGGCCCTTAACCTTCAATTGCTCAGTTGTAAGTCGCTTTGGATAACTCTGGATTAGGGCGTCTGCCAAATGCTGTAAATGTAAATGTAAATATTCATCCTACAAGGGAGCTGCTGCAACAAGCTGCCACTAGAGCGGCGCCATCTTGCCTAATCAATGTTTAACATTTAGTATTATAACATTTAGGATGGTAGCCGAGTTCGCGATCGAGCACAGTGGGTGATAGTGGGAGGGAAGTATTAACAAAAAGCAAACATAAATGGGGGAAGTTAAGGGAATATTTTGGCGAATCATATTGTTAAAGCTCTTGGTGGTAATCATTTTTGGTGTTAATAAGACTTAAAGACCTACAATTACTGAAAGAATACCACTATTTGGGGTTCGTCTCCAGAGTATTAAATGACGCAACAAAATTCATATATGCATACACACGACACAATAGTTATAACTTTCTTATGTCTCATTATTGCTATTATGTAAAGTTTGTTTACGATTGTTTAATACAATACGATATACCTTATATTCATCCTACAGTGGGGAAGTTTCCAAGGGAGCTGCTGCAACAGGCTGCCACAAGGGCGGCGCCATTTTGCCTAATCAATGTTTAACATTCAATTAAATGTTTAAAGCATGATATTTGTTGTAGAGTTACCCTTTGCCTCCAGTAAGAATTGTTATAACCAGCTCCAGGAAGATAACATTTGACAATTGGAAGGATATCTTCTACAATTTTAGGACAATCTTATTCTACCCCTGACTTTCCAAGCGTCCATGAAGAGTAAATTTTTTTATATATATATTTTTTGTTTTGCCACTCATCATAAAATCCCTGAGCGAGATCAGGATGTACAACTAAAGATGAGCTCCAGACTCCACGATTCCTGGGTCGGGAACGCAACGCAACACAAGCGCTCTCATCTTAAACGATCACCAGATCAATGGATAGTTTAAAAGTTAAACACCAAACCAAATTTAATTTTTTTTTTTTAGTAACTTGGAAGTCCATAAACGCGGATCAACGCGGATCGCGGACGGTCCAGATGTTGCGCGGGTTAACCGCCGTTTGCTAAACAAAGGCGGCGAAGTATACACGACTGCTAATCTCTGCTTAAACCTTTCGAACTGTTTATCACTGGACACGGAAAACAATCGACAGTCCTCGTGTAAAGTTTGTCAAGCCTATTATATCCGTCTGTAACGTTTTTTTTTGCGCAGGCCTCCATCAGCTTCCGCGTGTTTATTTTCATGTTTTCATTCAACGTTCCAAACTAATAATCATTCAGCAGTGTTTGGTCAGACTTGTCTTCTCAAACAGATTTGCACCGGTTTATTAGTTACGCGAAGAAAAGCCTGCTTATACACACACACACACACACACACACATATATATATACACACACACACACACACACACATGTATACACACATATACACACACACCTTTGACGTGCTGCATTCTTTCAAGCCGCACATACTTTTTCCCCCCCAAACAGAAGGATGGAAATGTATTATAAAATCATATATCAGTTTCACACAGCAACCATTCCTGTTTCACACAGTGTCAAAACACACCATTTGTACGTTTCGGCATGACCAAATTAAGTATTGTCATGCACACGTATTCAGGACTGTATAGGATGTGCTCTACTATAAAAGTGTTAAAAAAAAAAAGAAAAGAAACGAATATGGTTAAGGATTATATAGTATGTGCTTTAGTATAAAAGTGCTATAAGTAGTAGTATAAAAGTAGTATAAAACTACTTTTACAAAAAAAAAAAAAAATATATATATATATATATATATATATATATATATATATATATATATATAAATAAAAGTAACTATTACTACTGCAAAAAAAGAAAAAAAAAAAGTCAGTTAGTCGTAAAAAAACTACTTTTAGAAAAAAAAATAACAAAAAAATAAAGAAATTATATATATATATATATATATATATATATATATATATAATATATAATATATATATATATGACTGCAAAAAAGAAAAAAGTCAAGAATCATATAGTATGTGCATTAGTATAAAAGTACTACTTTTACCATAAAAAGTAAAGATTTTATATATATATATATATCGGATCTATATATCGGATATAGAATATATATATATATATATATATATATATATATATATATATATATATATATATACTAATACCACAGAAAAAGAAAAAAAAAGTTTTCATCCAAAAGTGTTACATACAATGTACTTTACTATAAAACTCAAGGATCAAGAAAAAAATCAAAGATTATACAGTGTGTTTTTCTAAAACACAAAAGTGCTATTACGACGACTTAAAAATGTCAAGAATGAAATATTATGTGCTTTAATCTAAAAGTGAACTACACAATAATAAAACCAAAAAATAAATAAAAAATGCTTTACTATAAAAGTGTTACTTAAAAGGAACTATAAATATATATGTGCTTTACAGTAAAAAAAAAAAAAAAAAAAAAAAAAAACCTTCTTTTACCGCGTCATGTTTCCTGTGGTGGTTTAATTTTTTTTTACTCTTATTACTTCAAGTCTGGGATTTAAGAGCCGTCTTCGTTCAAAGAATCAGAAGATGTGACTGGAGCTATAAAGTTTTATCTCGCCCGAGGCTTTTCCCTGCTGAAAGATGGTATAAGTGACGCTATATATGTCTCACACACACACACACACACACACACACACACACACACGCTGACCTTGCTCTAAATGCTATAATGCTGAACGACCTGCTGTTTGACTTGAAAACATTTACACAATGCAAAATGACTTTTCTTTTCCATACAGGACAGGTGTATACACATGGTAAATAAAATAAATAAATAAATAAAAAAGAAGCTGCTGTAAGATTTTCATAAGAAAATCCCGGTTGACCCCCTGTTGACTCCTGATCACATGGTTCCTATCGCTTATAAGGCCTCTCTCTCTCTCTCTCCACTCTCCAATTACCAGAGCTTCTCTCCCACATCATGTTTATGTTCACATGGACGCTCAGGAAGCCATTTGAAGAAGGTTATGCAGATAAATAGGAGCGTAGCATTCTGGCATGGCGCGATAGTCACTTCGTGTGCAGTAAACAACAAGGCATGTCTTTTGAGATTAAAGAGGGGATGCATCTCCCTCTCTTTCTCTCTCTCCCTCTGTCTCTCTCTTTCTTTCACTCCACCAACCCCCCTCTCTCCTCCACCCCCCTCCCTTTCCTCTCTTTCTCTCTCTCTCTCTCTCTCTGCATTTGAACTTTCCTCCACTCCCTGGAGAACTGGACTGAAGCCTGGTGCGCCTCTGGTTGAAGGACCTCTCTCAGTCCTGCTGATAAATGGCCACGCTTGTCATTTTTTTTCCTCTCTCTTTTTCTTTTTTAAACTGATAAGCTCTCGTGCTTTGCAATGTTTAGAGCACAGAGGCGAAAGTGACCTCTGTACACGGTGATGAAAAATAATATCCCAATGCTCTGGAAATGACTTCTCTGATGGCCGTTTTGTTGAGTGCTCTTGTAGAATTTGTAAAATGCTATATATTTTGTGGATTAAAATAAGTGCAAGCGATTAACGGAGGGATGTTAGGGAGCTTGGTCAGCCACAGCAACCCTGGGGGGGGTAACGGCCGTGCTTGCATATATATATATATATATATATATATATATATATATATATATATATATATATATATATATATATATATATCTATATATACATTCATCTTCTACCGCTACCGCTTTATCCGATCTTCCCTCGGGTCATGGGGATTCTGTGCCTATCTTAGCCGTCACGCTCACATTCACACAGTGGGGGATCTTCCCGTCACGGGAGGGACAAATTTTCCAAGGTGCCAATCAACCTACCGTGCATGTTTTTGAACATGAGGCAAAAAAAAAAACCCCCTGAGGCACGGGGAGAACATACAAAGTCCACACACACATATGGCTGAGATGGGAATCGAACCCTGACCTTGGCAATGTGAGGCAAAAAATGCTAACCACTAATCCACTCAATATATATATATATATATATATATATAACTTTTGGTTAAAGTAGTTAATGGCACTAATTTCATTAATGAGTGTTTTACGCAGAAGACATTTATATATATATATATATATATATATATATATATATATATATATATATATATATATATATATATATATATATATATATATTATAATAATCACCAAATTTTCTGTAACGTGACTTTCACAGTTTCTATGTTTCTAAGTCAAACTTTGATGTTTTTGGTCTTTTATTGCAGACAGAAAAAGAGGGAGAGAGAAAAACCCATAAATGGTTAAAACAAAGCATGTAATTTTCTAATCAATAAAAACACTGTATTCTTTGGATGTTTTTGTGGTATAAAAAGAGTAAAACACTTCAGAAGAGTTTTCCAGCCATGTGGTTCTTTGCCAAAACGTTACCAGAAAGTAAAGGGTGACTTCGGATGTAGTGGGAAGAGATTTTCCTTGATTTAAACTATGGAAACTCAGATAATGACTATGTGCACAAGGCCAGCGCCATGAAGACATGCTTCCAATTGTTAGGAGGGGAAGATTTAGAGTGGAAGTGGAAGAATTTTGTTTTCACCAAAAAAGCAAAATATACAAAACACGACAAATGTGTTACAGCACTAACTAACTAACTAACTAACTAACTAACTAACTAACTAACTAACTAATCATAATAATAAACAACCATAAAAAAATGTGAAAATGTGAAAGAAAAAAAAATTGCGGGATAAAACAAAAGATAAAACAAAAAATATATAGACATTTATTGGGGCATTTATCGAATAAGTATATATATATAAAGATATATATATATATCTATATATATATATATATATATATATATATATATATATATATATATATATATATATATATATATATATATCTATATATATATATATATATATATATATATATATATATATATATTATATATATATTACAATTATATAGACATTTATTAGGGCATTTATCGAATAAAGTGTATATATATATATATATATATATATATATATATATATATATATATATATATATATATATATATATATATATATATATACTAACGTGCATATATAGAGACCATTTGTACGTCTCCCTGGGCGTCTGCGAAATGCTGTAAATGTAAATGTAAATAATTAATAAAGTTAGTAAGTTGTAATATGAGGTGGACATGCAAAGAAAAATAAATTAATAAACCACAAACCTAAACTATATATACACATTTCTCAGTCTGTTTACAGACTGTGTAGACTTGTGTAGATCTTTGTGTAGAAGTAAATGTGTAAAAGTACTGGTTTCAAAAGTACCTAAAGTATAAAAGTAACGTAAGGGGAAAAAAAAAAATAATAATAATAATAACAATAATAATAATAATAATAATAAATTAAATTTGTTCGGATTCGAAAAAAACTGTGCAGTTAGCTAGTCACGGAGCATAACGGACGCAGAGTGTAGCGAACAAGTGTAATACCCATATAATGCCTTCCACCTCCTCCTCTTCCTCCCACAGTCCATTTTCCTTCCTTCCTGTCCACGAGTCAGGGTCCATACAATGAACCCTGACATTTGGACGTATGACATTTACATTAACGACATTTGCTCTTATCCAGAGCGACTTATCACATTCATAAAACTGAACAGGTATGATAGTACGGAACCCAGAGAGTGTTAGCTTAGTGTTTCTGGGATTCAAACTCACGACCTTCAGATCCTTATGCCTTTACCACTAAACTGCCTCTTTCTACTTTAGATTATTTAACATCTTATGGTGAAATTCTTTCTTCATATCACTGGTGTCAAAAGTATTCACATTCTTCAGGTAGAAGTCTAGATATCTCGATTATAGGGTTTAAAAAGACTTGTGTAGATCTTTGTGTAGAAGTAAATATGTAAAAGTACTGGTTTCAAAAGTACGTAAGGTATAAAAGTAACGTAAGGGGTAAAAATGCCATTAAGGGCATTCCCGACTCGGCCATGTGTGTGTGGAGTTTGCATGTTCTCCCCGTGCCTCAGGGGGTTTTTCTCCGGGTTCTCCGGTTTCCTCCCGGTCCAAAAACATGCACGGTAGGTTGATTGGCATTTTGGAAAATTGTCCCTAGTGTATGAATGTGTGAGCGAATGTCAGTGTGTGTGTGTGTGTGTGTGTGTGTGTGTGTGTGTGTGTGTTTGTGTGATGGGTTGGCATTCCATCCAGGGTGTATCCTGCCATAATGGCTATAGACGCCTGAGATAGACACAGACTCCCCGTGACCAAACCAATATGGTGTCGGAATGGTGTATGTTTATATCTCAACCAACCACAATCACATTCACTCTATCCGGATGGAGACGTTGATAGGTGTTATAGTTACAGGATAGGTGATTATTATTTATTTATTTTTTTTAACGACAAATCGAAATAAAAAACGAAATGAAATAAGATTAACGAGGGATATTTTTAAAATGTATGGAGTAGAAGTAAAAAAGTAATAATAATAAAAAGAAAAAAAAAATATATATATATATATTAATTCCAGGAATTTATTGATACCCAAAATTTCTACTTAAGTAAAGTAACACCAATAACTAACTAAATAAATAAATAAACATCCATAAGAAAAATTAATTGAAAAGGTAAGCGAAAAAAAAAAAATAATGGGGGAGGTGGGGTAAAACAAAACCTTTTACTGTTAATAATTAATAAAGTTTATAAGTTGTAATAATAAAAGGTGAAAATAAAAAAATAATAAAAAGAAAATGTTTTTTATTTATTTATTTTTTGAACGACGACAAACCGAAATCAAAACGAGCCGAAATAAAATAACGAGGGCTATTTTTAAAAGGAGTATAAAGTACCCATAATAATTGCGTGAAAATGTAAAGAGGGGACACGGTGGTTTAGTGGTTAGCACGTTCGCCTCACACCGCCAGGGTCCGGGTTCGATTCCCGTCTCGGACATGTGTGTGTGGAGTTTGTGCATGTTCTCCCCGTGCCTCAGGGGTTTTTTTTCTCCGGGTTCTCCGGTTTCCTCCCCCGGTCCAAAAACATGCACGGTAGGAGGTTGATTGGCACCTTGGAAAATTGTCTCTAGTGTATGAATGTGTGTGTGAATGTGTGTGTGTGTGTGTGTGTGTGTGTGTGTGCCCTGTGATGGGTTGGCATTCCATCCAGGGTGTATCCTGCCTTAATACCCATAGACGCCTGAGATAGACACAGACTCCCCGTGACCCGAGGGAAGATCGGATAAAGCGGTAGAAGATGAATGAATGAATGTAAAGAGTAGGAGTAAAAAGCCGGCTGGAGAAATAATTACTCCGGTAAAATACAGATACCCAACATTTCTACTTAAGAAAAGCAACACCAATAACTAACTAAATAAATAAACATCAATAATAAACAGAAGGTGAAAAAAAAGGATAGATACCCAACATTTCTACATAAGTAAGATAAGGAAGTATTTGTACTTCGTTACTTGACACGTCTGCTTGACATATCGTATATATGTTCCTAACGTGGCTTGCTGGAGTGCACGGTGCGTCATGATGCAGTAAAAAAAATCTGCTGCATTATAAACCATGCATGATGCGTTATAGATATTTGCAGGAAGAGCCGCTGATTATCCCTGATTTCTATTCTTCTTTTAAGCGCTCCATCACGGGTGTCATGCAGTGTGTCTTTATGAATGCGTTTTCCCGCATTTTCTTCGTCTGATGTTCTCGTCTCTCTCGATTTTATTTCTTTTGACTTATTCGCTCTGCCTTTTATTGAGCGGCGCTTGCAAAGAGAGACGGAAATGAATTAGCCCCTGCACAGATGGCTTTTAAGGAGAAAACGCCACATGACAAATGTTCGGTGCCCTCCAGGCCCCAGGCTACAATATAACAAAATGGAGGAAGAGAAGAGAAAAAACACACACACACACACACACACACACACACACACACACACACACACACACACACACACACAAGGAACCAAGCAAGTGATATAATAAATATATAGTGCAAAAAGACAAGAGCTTTTTACTCTCTCTCTCTCTCTCTCTCTCTCTCTCTCTCGCTTTCTTCTCCCTCGGCTCTCACACTTTTCCTAACCCATCCTTGATCTGCCCTTGACCCATGCTGGGTGAAATGGTGGATGGGATTGTTTGGATGCAACCTCAGCAGTTTTCCCCGTCCCATGCTGCTCGGAATGAGCGTCAGGCCTGTGCTTGATTTAAGCTGATTGTAAAGCACGCTCACTTACAGCCGTCTCACGTCATGCTGCCGGCGACCGCAGGGGCATCGAGACAGCGTCGGCTGAAGATGCCATGCTGCCAAGGAGGAGGACATGAGGAGGACAAAACAGAAACAAATAAATAAATAAATAAATAAATAAATGCAGAGGGCGCTTGTAGACTTCGGAGCCTCGATTCTGTTTTTTATTTGCTTTAATGATGCCTTGTTTTTTTTGTTTTTTTTTTTCTCCCCAGTCCTTTATTTGTGTTGTGAATAAGAATGATTATGATATTTATAGGGGGCTCGGTGGTTTAGTGGTTAGCACGTTCGCCTCACACCTCCAGGGTCGGGGTTCGATTCCCGTCTCGGCCATGTGTGTGTGTGTGGAGTTTGCATGTTCTCAGGGGGTTTTTCTCCGGGTTCTCCAGTTTCCTCCCGGTACAAAAACATGCACGGTAGGTTTGATTGGCACCTTGGAAAATTGTCCCTAGTGTATGAATGTCTGTGTGAATGTGTGTGTGTGTGTGTCCTGCGATGGGTTGGCATTCCATCCAGGGTGTATCCTGCCTTAATGCCCATAGACACCTGAGATAGGCACAGACTCCCCGTGACCTGAGGGAAGATCGGATAAAGAGGTAGAAGATGAATGAATGAATGAATGATTCTTATATTTGCATTCTATTTGGAAAGAGCATATCATGTCTGTTGCAGAGGGTAAAAAAACCTCATCTCTGTCCCAGTTGATAAGAGAATTCTGATCAGTTCGGGGTCTCAGTGATCGTCCTCCTGCGACTCCTCCATGATCTGGTGCCCAGCAAGACTCTGTGATAAAAGACCCCTGGTCTGGGTGGCCGTCTCTACATCGTTATCTGACAAGGCAGGACTCAAGGTTTATCTTAATAACTCAGGTCCTCCTCAGGATAGATTCGTTACAGATCAGACGCTGATGTTATTATTATGTTGTTCGCTCGTTTATATGCGGAATGTGGATGAAGTACAAAACCCATGTAGGTCTGTATACACTGCAAAAAACACTCCGTGAGGCACGCAAGATTCACTCAGTCAAGCAAAAAAACATCTGCCAATGGGGTAAACACAATTGATTTGGTAATATAATTTGATTATATATATAATATATATATATATATATGTGGTGTGTGTGTGATCGGATAAAGCGGTAGAAGATGATATATATATATATATATATATATATATATATATATATATATATATATATATATATATATATATATATATATATATATTCATCTTCTACCGCTTTATCCGATCACACACACACACACATTCATACACTAGGGACAATTTTCCAAGGTGCCAATCAAACCTACCGTGCATGTTTTTGGACCAGGGAGGAAACTGGAGAACCCGGAGAAAAAACCCCTGAGGCACGGGGAGAACATGCACAAACTCCCACACACACATGGTCGAGACGGGAATCGAACCCGAACGCTGGAGGTGTGAGGCGAACGTGCTAACCTACTAAGCCACGGTGCCCCTATATATATATATATATATATATATATATATATATATATATATATATATATATATATATATATATATATATATATATATATATATATATATATCTATGAATGGATTGGTGGCTTGACCAGTTATGTTTTAACCCATTCATAAATAAAAAGAAACGACTGATGAAACTTTCGCCGATACGAACTTTCGCCCGATAATAATAATAATAATAATAATAATAATAATAATAATAATAATAATAAATTACATTTGTTCGGATTCGAAAAAAACTGTGCAGTTAGCTAGTCACGGAGCATAACGGACGCAGAGTGTAGCGAACGAGTGTAATACCCATATAATGCCTTCCACCTCCTCCTCTTCCTCCCACCATCCACATAAATGGATCCATAAGTACTAACTATATTAAAAAAAATTTATTCCGTGAGCAAAATTCGTTTATATCCCAGCTTGTTTGGAGCCTGGGGTCATGTTACAGCGCCCCCTGGAGCACACAGTGACTCACTTCCCTTTTTTAATACTGTTTATTCATTTGAAATGTATTATTGTTAATGTATTTATAACTTTCTTAAGTGCAGCATTCAGGTACCGTTTTTATAGCGTATATCTTACCAGCAAAATTAGGAGACACGCGTAGTCAATAGGAGAACGCCATGAACGACTTACGAACAAAATCATACTACGAACACACTTATAGAGCGTTACTCGTTCGTAGGGTGAGGAACGTAACGTACCATCCATTTTCCTTCCTTCCTGTCTACGAGTCAGGGTTCATACAATGCAGGTGACACCCAGAAGTTGTGCTCCAGGTTGCATGTGGGTCGACTGTTGCATCACTGAATCCCCGCAGGGATCAGCAGGGAATCCTAGGGAGGGGGAAGGGGGGGTGCGGTCTCTGAGACTCCTGCTGGGACTGTTAGCATTGCCCTGCTGCTCGACCGCATGACTGCCTTGCCTCATAAAGCCATAAATTCTGCTTCAAAGGCATCATTAATGCCACCACACGGCCACATCCTTATAATAAGGATAAGATAGAGAGAAGAACCAGGGACAGGGCGGTCTGGGACGGGATAAAGAGTTGGGAGGGGGAAGGTCTTGTACAGAGAGGCTGAGGTATCTGTTTTGACACATTACGACAAGTTAAACAGGCAGCCTGCTCTCGCTAACTACTACACAAACACGAGGTGTAATTGTTCACACTAACACTGTCAAATTAGCCACCTTGTCTAGATTAGCACCTTCGGATTCGGAAGGCCGGCCGTAGAGGACGACGCGCTACGGCGCTCTACGGCGCGCTACGACGCGCTACGACGCGCTACGACGCGCTATGAAGAGCTACGAAGGCGGGACTGATATATATTGTTCCTTTCGACCGTATTTAGGACGGTATTTAGAACGTTACACTATCCCACGGAGAACGCTATAGGACTCGCAGAGCGATCGACCTCGGGATGACTCCTCTTAGCTCAGACCCGAAGCACACTGCTCACGCTGTGTCGCAATTAACCGCAAGATCGCATCATCTGGAATTTCTGCCACTCTCACGGCTCGAAAAGGTTATCACCCATGATAAATATTTATTAGTAAAAGATAACGGCCTATCTGTAAAATATATGTGGCTTCCATCTGTGGTTTGACTCATCTTCAAAGCGATAAAAAAAAAAAAAAAAAAAAAACGGGTCGGAGTTTCTTTGCAAGCTAGTCATTGGAAACAGGAGCCCCGTGCTGGTTATGGGGAAGATAGATGCGAGATTTCAGCCTCTCGTCTACTGTCACGCCGTTTCGCTTTTTATTGTAACCAGCCTTGCATTCTTGTGTTTAGTATTAGTCTTTACCTGCGAAAATCCCTTTGAAGTTGCATAAGGAATTAGAAAAGCAATGGATATAGGTTTTTTTTTGTGTGTGTGTGGGGGGGGGGATTTCGACGCCATTATCCCGGGGCTCTTTATAATCCCGGGCGGCTTTAAATACAAAAATGAACACTCCAAACACACACACACTTCCTAAACCTAACAGGTGTCGCTCTTTCATGGGCATGTAAAGGAGATTTTATTGGACTTACTGGTGGATTTGTCCATAATTCATTCATTCATTCATTCATTCATTCCGATCTTCCCTCGGGTCACGGGGAGTCTGTGTCTAACTCAGGCGTCTATGGGCATTAAGGCAGGATACACCCTGGATGGAATGCCGATCCATCACACACACACACACATTCATACACTAGGGACAATTTTTCCAAGGTGCCAATCAACCTACCGTGCATGTTTTTTGAACCGGGGAGGAAACCGGAGAACCCGGAGAAAAACCCGGAGAATGCAAACTCCACACACACACATGGCCGAGACGGGAATCGAACCCGGACCCTGGTGGTGTGAGGCGAACGTGCTAACCACTAAGCCACCGTGCCCCTGTGTTTATCATCAGTTTGTTGGTATTTATCACATTTACATTTACATTTACAGCATTTGGCAGACGCCCTTATCCAGAGCACGTTCGCCTCACACCGCCAGGGCCCGGGTTCGATTCCCGTCTCGGCCATGTGTGTGTGGAATTTGCATGTTCTCCCCGTGCCTCAGTGGGTTTTTCTCCGGGTTCTCCGGTTTCCTCCCGATCCAAAAACATGCACGGTAGGTTGATTGGCACCTTGGAAAATTGTCCCTAGTGTATGAATGTGTGTGAGTGTGTGTGTGTGTGTGTCCTGTGATGGGTTGGCATTTCATCCATGGTGTATCCTGCCTTAATGCCCATAGACCGCCTGAGATAGACACAGACGCCCTTATCCAGAGCGACTTACAACTGAGCAATTGAGGGTTAAGGGCCTTGTCTCAAGGGCCCACTAGTGGCAGCTTGGTGGTGGTGGGGTTTTGAACCCATGATCTTCCGGTCCAGAGTCCAACACCTTAACCACTGGGCTACACACCACCTCCCACATGTATCATTTGTTATAAGCGCCTATAAATGCACTATATATAGTAAAAAAAAAAAAACACACGGGTTGGTATTTAAGAAGCATCGTGGTTTAAAAGAGATACAACACTAAAACTCGCACTGGGGGTGTAGCTGTACAATTTTAATTAAAAGCAGAAGCGACGTAACGAAGAGCTGTAATTGGTCGGTGTTAGCATCATGCGCTAATGACAGAACCTTTGCCCAATCACATCCTTTTTCCGGTTTGGAGTTCACTTTCAGTGTTGGCTCTCACCTCGGACGTGCCTATGATGTGTGAAGTGTTTCCAGATGCCTAACTCCGCCAGCAGCGCGAGACTCGGAGGGTCACATACTGACACGTCATGTTATTATAGCCGGAACGGTCGTCTAAAGATGAAATGACCAGAGATTTTTTTTTTTCTTTGTGTGTGTGTGTGTGTGTGTGTGTGTGTGTGTGTGTGTGTGTGTGTGTGTGTGTGTGTGTGTGTGTGTGTGTGTGTGTGTAATGAAAACATTGTCTTTTCTTGGAAACGTGTGAAAAACGTGGCTGCTCCTCAACTTTATTTATAGCGTCCTGTTAATTTGTTATTAGTGGGTATTATTAGGTGCCAATAATACCCACTAATAACATTTCTTTCTTTCTTTCTTTCTTTTTTCTTTCGTTCCTTTCTTCCTTCTTTCCTTGTTGTTTTGCACAGTGAACTCTCTCCCAATATTTAAAGATGAAGAATATCTTTCTTTCTTTCTTATTTTTCTTTCTTTTTTTCTTTCTTTATTTTCTTTCTTTCTTTCTTTCTTTCTTTCCTCTCTCTATCCCTCCCTCCCTTCCTTCTTACCTTCCTTTTCGTTCCTTGTTGTTTTGCACAGTGAACTCTCTTCCAATTTTTTTAAAGAATAATCTTTCTTTCTTTCTTTCTTTCTTTCTTTCTTCTTTCTTTCTTCTTACCTCCTTTTCATTCTTTCNTCTCTCTCTCTCCTCTCTCTCTCTCTCTCTCTATATCTCTATCTATCTATCTCTGTTTCTGGAATAGATAGGTCTCTCTCTCTGGAACAGATATGTCTCTCTCTCTCTGGAGCAGATACGTCTCTCTCTCTCTGGATCAGATACGACTCTCTCTCTCTCTCTCTCTGGAGCAAAATCGCTCTCTCCAGTCTCTCTCTCTCTCTCTCTCTCTCTCTCTCTGTCTCTCTGGAACATATATGAGTGTTTCAATAGCCCAGCAGTGGCAGTATTACATCTTGAACCCCACAAGCTTCTGATCAGTAACCCATAGTTATAAATGGGGATGCGCTGCTGTTACTGTATAAGGACACAGCAGGCGCCATGTGAGGACGTGCCAGGTCGAACTCCACAAATGGGATACCAGTAATCCAGGCAGGGAACACTTCATCTTTCCACTTCCTTTCATGGATTAACTTTCTGATCACTCTTTTTCTAACCTTTCCATCCTGCTCTGAGTTTACTGAGTGCCCTAATGGCAGCTTCTAGTGACATACTACAGATCACATTGCAAAGTGGCACCTGCGTTTCCAAGCGCCGAAAACCGAGAGAGATCCGGACTAGACGAGGAAGGAGGAAAACATCAAAACGCTCGTCAACTTGTGCACGATCATCAGAGAACAATCCGCATCGCCCCGATCTCACACTCGCCCCCGCCGCTCTCAGCCCCGCCCTCTCACTCGCCCCGCCCTCTCACTCGCCCCGCCCTCTCACTCGCCCCGCCCCTCTCGCCCAACTCGCCCCGCCCCCACTCACTCGCCCCCGCCCTCTCACTCGCCCCACTCCCTCTCACTCGCCCGCACTACCCCCGCCCCCTCCCCGCCCCCCCCCCACTCACCGCCCCCGCCCTCCACTTCCTCACTACCCCGACCCTCTCACTCGCCCCGCCCTCTCATCGCCCCGCCCTCTCACTCGCCCCGCCCTCTCACTAGCCCCGCTCGCCACCGCCCTACTCGCCCCCCCCCCCACGACCACTCCCACCTACCCCCGCCCTCTTACTTGCCCCGCCCCCCTGTTTCCCTCCTGCACACTTCCTTTTCATCTTGGAGATCCAAGACACAAAGACACGCCTCGAGACACGCCCTTTCTACTTTTTATTTCACTCTCGTCTTTCTATCATCTCTTTCCATTCCTTTCTTTCTTCTTTTCTTTCTTTCTTTCTTTATTTATTTCTCTCTTATTTCCATTTTATTTACGTCCTTCCTTTTTTCTTTTTTCATTCTTTCTTTCTTTCTTGATTTCTTTCCTTTCTTCCTTTTATTTTCACTCTCTTCCTTCTATCCTTCTTTCTTACTTACTTACTTTCTTTCTTTTTGCTTCCCTTCCATTTATTTCACTCTCTTTCTATCACAGTTCTTTCTTTCTTTCTTTATTGCTTCTTATCTTCTTTATTTCTTTCTTTCTTCTTTCTTCCTTCGGGTGCTTTTTTATTTTTCTTTTATATCTTTTCTTCCCTTCCTTTTTTTTCATTTCTGTTTTTTTCTTTATTTTTTATTTCTTTCGTTCTTTCTTTCTTTCTTTCTTTATTTCTTTCCTTTCTTTCCTTTTATTTCACTCTCTTCCTTCTATCATCCTTCTTTCTTTCTTTCTTTTGTTCCCTGATGTTTTGAACAGTGAACTCTCTTCTAATTTAGGTTACATAAACACATGAAGGTGTGATTTTGAAGGTAAAAGTCTATCAAATAAATAAAAACACTTTTTATAAACTGATTTGGGCTCAAAACGTTTCGGGATCAATACAATAAACTCAAACACACTGATCACACTAATCCACATGGTGAACAGCATCACACAAAACACACACACACACACACACACACACAAGATATATATATATATAGATATAATATATTATTTAATAAAATATATACATTACACCACAGTGAAATTCTTTTCTTCGCATATCCAGCTTGATGTTGGTAGTTGGGGTCAGAGCGCAGGGTCAGACATGATATGGTGCCCCTGAGCACAGATGGTTAAGGGTCTGCTCAAGGACCAAGGGCGGCAGCTTGGCCATACAGGGGCTCGAACCCGGAACTCCGCTCTGAGTTACCCCTCCCATAACTTCAATCAAAGTGGAAAGCCAGTATAATGATCCAAAATCTTCTTTTTTTCCCTCGCACTCTCCCCATCCCCCCCGGCCCAGAACTCACCCCCCCCACCCACCACGGTTGGCAGGAATTACCTGCACACACACAACCATGATTTAATGGGAGCTCCACTTAAACGCCAATTTTCAATCGTTGATTTGTTTATCTCTCTTTCTCTCTCTCTCTCTCTCTCTCTCTCTTCTTTCCACCAAGGGCCCCTAACAGGGAGGTTTAAAGTGAAGGTTCCGTGAATAGTTTGGTCCCACTCTGGTCTGTAGACTCGCATAAACACTACAGCGATACCTGTCACGCCGAGCCGCGGTTCCTCCCGCCGCTGCTCCACTGTTTATAACACACCATTCATACGTCTATTCAAACACGGGCTCCTTAATAAACACACGGGAACAGGCCGAGATCCCAACATGCTCGTTTATAACGTGTCACCTGATATTTATCTCTTCATTCTCTCTCTTTTTCTCCGTCTCCCTTCCACCGTCTTTCTTTATCTTCCTTTCCTTGTTGTTTTGCACACTGAACTCTTCTCATTTATCAAGAATAATATTCTTTCCTTTTCTTTCTTTATTCCTTCTTTTTTCCTTCTTTCTTTGTTTCCATTTCTTTCACTCTCTTCCTTCTTTCATTTTTCTTTGTTTCTTTAATTTCTTCCTTTCTTTATTTTTTCTTCCTACCTTGTTGTCTTGCACAGTGAACTTTCTTCCAATTTTTTTAAAGATTAATAATCTTTCTTTCTTTCTTTCCTCTCTCTATCCCTCCCTCACTTCCTTCTTACCTTCCTTTTTCATTCTTTCGTTCTTTCGTTCTTTCTTTCGTTCTTCCTTCTTGTTGTTTTGCACACTGAACTCTTCTCATTTATTAAGAATAATATTCTTTCATTTTCTTTCTTTATTCCTTCTTTTTCTTTGTTTATTTCTTTCTTTCCTTTTATTTCACTCTCTCCCTCTCATCTTTGTTTGTTTGTTTGTTTCTTTCTTTCTTTCTTCCTTCCTTGTTGTTTTGCACAGTGAACCCTCTTCCAATTTTTTAAAGAATAATATTCTTTCTTTCTTTCTTTCGTTGGTGCTCTGGGGAGGGAGGGTGGTATGTCCCTGCTCCTTCCTTATTGCCCGACTTTTTGTTCTTTCTTCCTTCTTTTTCTTTCTTTCTTCCTTCTTTTTCTTTCTTTCTTTCTTTCTTTCTTTCTTTCTTTCTTTCTTTCTTTCTTTCTTCCCTGAATTTCTTCCCGAATCCCTGCAGAAGATGAAGAACGGGGAGTGCAGAATGCTGCACTGCAGGCCTCCTCACATCACCGACATCATGTTACTCTGAGACTTTATAACACCCTCGTAGCCGAACGGATTTTATCGATTATGAAAAAGTACTAATGCTGGAGATTTCGACCATAAATGAATACATAGATCGTTTTTTTTCTCTCCTAATTTTTGGTATAAAATGTAAACATTTTCTCCGTTCGAAGATAAAATAACAACATATCAAAAGCTGTTTTTATATTAAATTAAAACTACTTACATTCATCATGAATTCCTCATCACTGGATCATATTAATCGTGTAGCTATACTCTGTAATTATTATTATTATTATTATTATTTTTCCTTTTTAAGAGTCCCATCATTACTGATTGCTGCCCAGAAAAGCCGAAAGGAGCCGTGAAGGCCAGTGCAGGAAGGAGCAGTACTTATCCATGTTTAACATGCGTTGGGTTTAATCTGTCGGCCCCATAAACATCCCATTGATAAAAAGTGCTCAGCGGACAGATTGCAAAATAATTAAAGGGAGAGTTGGGGGCGGAATGTAAACTTTGCGAGGGTTGGCGTCTCTGTTTATTTTGAAACAGCTGTGAAGAGCCGAGTCAGCTGCCAGAGCCAGAGCGTCCGTTTGTCACTTTCATTTTTAAGCAAAGAGCCACTAGAAACGGAAAATCCACTTCAGATGCGTTTTTTCTTCACTCTGGCGAATTCGTCTCCTGATCGCTTTCCGCGTGAGGGGGAAGAAAGCATCTGAAGTGGACGAGGAACGTGACAGTATTAAACCTAACGCAGATTCACACTGTACACAAAGACATGTTTGTAGACACATGAATATAATATGAGTGTGTGCTTTATGAACCTCCCTTTCCACAGTTAGTCCACTTTCACTGTTATACACCAATCAGACATGACATTATCACCACCTGACTTATACCTGACTAATACCTGACTTATACCTGACTTATACCTGATTTATACCTGACTTACACCTGACTAATACCTAACTTATACCTGACTTATACCAGACTAATATCTGACTTATGCCTGATTTATATCTGACATAAACCCGACTTATACCTGACTTATACATGACTAATATCTGACTTACATATGACTTATACCTGACTTAGATCTAACGTATACCTGACTAATACTTGACTTACACCTGACTTATACCTGACTTATACCTGACTTACATCTGACTAATACCTGATTTGTACCTGACTTATATCTGACTAATACCTGACTTATACCTGACTTATATCTGACTAATATCTGACTTATACCTGAATTATCTGACTTATACCTGACTTATCTCTGACTTATACCTCGCTTATATCTGACTAATACCTGACTTATATCTGACTAATATCTGACTAATATCTGACTTATACCTGACTTATATCTGACTTATACCTGACTTATCTCTGACTTATACCTCGCTTATATCTGACTAATATCTGACATATACCTGACTTATATCTGACTAATATCTGACTAATATCTGACTTATACCTGACTTATATCTGACTTATACCTGACTTATCTCTGACTTATACCTCGCTTATATCTGACTAATATCTGACTTATACCTGACTTATATCTTACTTATACCTTCCTTACACCTGCCTTACACCTGACTAATACTGTACCTGACGAACACCTGACTTATACATGACTAATGCCTGACTTACACCTGACTTAAACCTGACTTATATCTGACTAAAACCTGACTTATACCTGACTAATACCTGACTTATACCTGATTATACCTGGCTCATACTGTACCTGACTTATACCTGACTTATACCTGACTTATACCTGACTAATACCTGATTTGTACCTGACTTATACCTGACTAATACCTGATTTGTACCTGACTTATATCTCACTAATACCTGACTTATATCTGACTAATATCTGACTAATATCTGACTTATACCTGACTTATATCTGACTTATAGCTGAATTATCTCTGACTTATACCTCGCTTATATCTGACTAATATCTGACTTATACCTGACTTATCTCTGACTTATACCTCGCTTATATCTGACTAATATCTGACTTATACCTGACTTATATCTTAGTAATACCTTCCTTACACCTGCCTTACACCTGACTAATACTGTACCTGACTAACACCTGACTTATACATGACTAATGCCTGACTTACACCTGACTTAAACCTGACTTATATCTGATTAAAACCTGACTTATACCTGACTAATACCTGACTTATACCTGATTATACCTGGCTCATACTGTACCTGACTTATACCTGACTTATACCTGAGTAATACATGACTTATACCTGATTATACCTGGCTCATACTGTACCTGACTTATACCTGACTTATACCTGAGTAATACATGACTTATACCTGATTATACCTGGCTCATACTGTACCTGACTTATACCTGACTTATACCTGACTAATACTGACTTATATCTGACTTATATCTGACAAATTATTTTTCTTTCTTTCTTTCTTTCTTTCTTTCTTTCTTTCTTTCCTTCATTTTTCTTCTTTCTTGGCTCTTCTTCTTCTTTTGCTTTTCTTTTCTGTTCCTTTACTTTCTTTTTCTTTTGCTTTTCCATTTTCTTTCTTTCTATTCTGCTTTCATTGTCTTTTTCTTTTCTTTCTTTTTATTCTCTTTTCTCTCTTCTCTTTTCTTTCTTCTTTCTTATCTCTCCCTATTTGTCTTATCGTCCTTCTCTACCTCTTCTGCCTTCCTCACCGCGTCTATTAGTTCAATTTCCTGCAAATAAGCTAGCTCGTGTTCTCCTTCATGTGTAGAGTAATGTTCTTTTGCTATTCTTATCTCTTTCTGTAGAGATCTAGACAGTTCTTTTATTTTCGTCCTTCCTTTTGTTCTGCACCCAGTAAAGAAATTATCATAATTTTTCATTACCCTTTTAACAAAACAAAAAAAAACACACTTCTGTTGGCCTGGCTCTTGTTTATTTCTGTCTTGGAGAGATTTCGGAATCACCTCCTGCACCGGGGTTTATAATAATACACAGGTTTTTTAGGTCAAACACGTGTCTACACTCCAAAACATAAACAGAATCACACCACCATGATTTTTTTACCCAATTTAACAAACAACACCCAATACCCACTCGAATCACATACCGTGTATTCTTCTTATGTCCCCCTTCTACCTCTCCATAGTTCCTATCACTCATCCCGGTTCAACGCTTCCCCCGACCTGTTCGTTTCAATCCCGTCCACAAGGTACCTCCGACTCCGTAGTAGTCTGTCAGCCTATTACGTCCTACTCCCGCTCCTACCATATCCAAATTAGATTGCACGCCACTTCCCACTTTTTTTATCTTGTCAGGTATTCTTTACAATGTGATCCTTGAATATATGCATGGGATTTCGGGCGCCGTCCCAATCTACCCGAACATTAGTTTGGAGATGGACATATAAAACTTTTAAAAAAACGAACAAACCAACAAATAACCAACAACTCCCTTTTCTCCCTCTCATAATTAACATTTCCCAACTTTAAATAAAATTTTTTGTATTAATTCCACGTTTAACTTCTTCTTCCTATTATCACAATCGAATCCCACCATACGCCTTTATTTCCAGTCCATATCTTTATTTTTCCACTTTGTTCCCAATTACTCCAGACCTCTTCCATCTCCGCCACCCTCTCCGCTCCTTCCCTCATTCCTCTCCCTCCTCTATATCTGGATATTCCATCCACTCCTACCTCCTTTCCTCTCGAAAGCCAAAAATTTAGGTCCCGCGTCACCGCCGGATCGATCCATAAAATTTACAGATTTTTAATCAAGCCCCACAACAAACCGAACCACACCGCCACGAACAACCCACAAATCCATACCGACTCCCCACATCCACAAATCCCCCCTAACACACTGCCGACCGAAAACCATTACCCAACACGCAACCTCCACCCACCCAGACCCCCCGACACCACCCGAGGAGGCATCACCGCCCCCACGGACTTTTTTTAGTCCCCCACGGCCCCCAAAATTCCGGACCACCAGACCGGTTTCCCACACCCCCCCCCTTTTGTGGCTGAGTTATATGAACTTCCAGGCAACACACTCAGAAATACGCCGGATCACCTCGGGACCGACCGGAGCTGAACGGATACGAGCGATATTCCGCTGCGACCCGCGTGAAAGTCTCCAGCAGGCGAAGGCGCCTTAAATCGCCGACCTCGGGCTGGCGTGAGAACTGTGTGAGAACTGCGTGAGAACGGCGTGAGAACTGCGTGAGAGAGCGTGGCCTCGTCCCCGCGCCTAAAAGCTCGACTCGACTCGGCAGGGACGCATTAGCGGAATTTTCTTCAGGCACTTTCTAGGGTCGAGTCATGCTTCTTACTTACACAGTCACTGACTGGTACCATACAAGTGGTCCAGTATGGGGGAGGAGACGATGGGGGGGGACCAGTCAGGCGCAGGTTTGAGTGTCGGAGTAAACAGTGAAACAGAGAGATGAAACAGAGAGGGATGGACAGAACAGGGGAGCCGATCGGGGGGACAACAAAAATCGAAACAGATAAATAAATAATTCAAACCCAGAAATGATTTCCCTGGAAAGAGGAGAAAAAAGACTTGTTGGAGATTAGGAAGAGAGAGATCTTGGAGAGAGACTGAGAGAGAGAGAGAGAGAGAGAGTCTTCTTCCTCTTTCCCCCCAGGACTTTGAAATCGGTTGTTTGTTGTTTCTGACCGTGTTTTTGTGTGTGTGTGTGTGTTGTGTGGTGTACAACACAACACACATATACACTCATAAATACCTTCTCGTTTAATTCAGTTTTGCAGAGAGAGAGAGAGAGGAGGAGAGAGAGAGAGAGAGATGGAAAAGTAGAGCGAAAGCATGGAAATACACAGAGCTGATTAGAGAGTCAAAAGGTTCCCAAAAAGAAGGAAAGAAGAAGAGAAAGAAAGAAAGAAAGAAAGAAGGAAAGAGAGAGGAAGGGAAAGACATAAAGAAAGACTAAAGAAAGATGTGAATTGTTGCACGTTGATCCTAAAAGAAAGCAAACAAAACAACCAAACAAAAAAGAAGAAGCAAAATGAGGCGAGAGGAGAGCACAAAGATAGAGAGAGAAAGAAAGAGGGTAGAAGGGAGAACATGAAATAAAAAAAGAAAGAAGGAAATGAATAAAGAAAGGAAGAAAGAAAGAAAGAAGAAGAATTATGACCTACAGAGGAGACGATGAGTGAGACCAGCAAAGGACTAGAGATAGCGAGTGGGGGGGGCAGAAACACAAAGATAGTCATAGAGAGAGCGGAGCGAGAGAGAGGAGACAGAAACAAGAAACAAGAACCAGAAGAGAGAGGGAAACAAGAAACAGAGTGAGTGAGGAAGAGTGGATTCTAGCTGAACATTTTCCTATAATATATATATATATATATATATATATATATATATATATATATATATATATATATATATATATATAATGAATTTAAACTGCATTAAGGGCCTCGCTCAAGGGCCCACTAATGGCAGCTTGGTGGAATACCTTAACCACTCCCACCTTCCTACTCTCTACTGTATGTACCACTGTACATTGTGTTTACTGTTATATTATTATTACACTTCTGTTCAATATCTTTTGTTTATTCTTTAATTCACTTTTGCTTTTATTTATTTGTATCGCTCTTGGTATACGAGCACTATCAAACCAATTTCGTTCCTGCAGTGACTATAAAGTTTCTTTTGAATAGAAGAGCCTTTATTTGTCACGTAAATATGACAGTTTTTGGATGATACAGCGCCCCCTGGAGCGCAGAGGGTTAAGGGCCTTGCTCAAGGACCCAAGGATGGCATCTTGGTGATACCAGTATCAGTAACCCAGCGCTACTTATCGTTCTTATTCATGGCAGGTGGAATCTCAGTGGTTAAGGCATTGGAACGTAAGATCACAGGTTCAAATCCCACCAACACCAAGCTGCCACTAGTGGGCCCTTGAGCAAGGCCCCTAAGTCACTCTGTATAACGGCGTCTGCCAAATGCCGTAAATGTGCTTTGTCCACCGTAATCTTACTATTTCATTTCACTGATTTGCCATTTCCATAAACACTGACTGCTATTCAATGTATCTGTATTTATTGATTTGATTGTTTATTGTAAACATCACCCATATGATTATAAGGTCCCTCTTTTGAGTCGAGTTCCTCTCAAGATTTTTCTGCCTCGTTTTTCCTCGGCTCGGCATTTCTATTCACGTTTATTGCTGCATCATGTTTGACATTGTGAAAAGCTGCTTTTGAAATGTAAATATTAAAAAGGTGTCTCGTTGTTTCGCTCGTAACAAATTTCATCCCGGATTTTCCTGCACTTAATGGAATCCTGTGGAAAACAAACAAACAAACAAAAAAACAAAAACAAAAACAAAACTGCTGGCTAAGATCATTTTCACTGGTTCTGAAATCCTGAAGAGTTTCACACTCTTTCCTGCCGCATGACTTCCGCTATGACAACCATATGACAACCCATGACAGGGTTAGAGAGTCAGCTCGTCGACCCGTGTAGAAACGAGTCTTTAAAGTGACTCGGACGAACTCAAAAATAGATTCGTTTTATCATGTGAATCTAAGATATGATTAAAAGGTATATATGTATCTGGTATACAAACATATTACATATTACAGAAACTATAGTAGTGGCACGGTGGTTTACTGTTTAGCACGTTCACCTCACACCTCCAGGGTCCGGGTTCGATTCCCGTCTCGGCCATGTGTGTGTGGAGTTTGTGCATGTGTGCGGGAGGGTCCGGTTTGTTCTCTGTGGTTAGCACGTTCACCTCACACTGCAGGGTTCGATTCCGGCCATGTGTGTGTGGAGTTTTTGCATGTTCTCCCCGTGCCTCAGGGGATTTTTCTCCGGGTTCTCCGGTTTCCTCCCCCGGTCCAAAAACATGCACGGTAGGTTGGTTGGCACCTTGGAAAATTGTCCCTAGTGTATGAATGTGTGTGTGTGTAATGTGTGTGTGTGTGTGTGTGTGTCCTGTGATGGGTTAGCATTCCATCCAGGGTGTATCCTGTCTTAATGCCCATAGACGCCTGAGATAGGCACAGACTCCCCGTGACCCGAGGGAAGATCCGATAAAGCTTTAATTTGTCATTTCAATCTTATTGTGAAATCAAACAATGGAATGATTCATAAAGAGAAACTATAAATCAAGATCAAAGTTAAAGACCAAATCACATAAAATAAAGGATAAATAAGTTGTTTTGACTGAGAAAATCACATAGCAAAAGTTTTGCAACTACGGTGATTTAACCGAGCAAACGTCCTTAAAATACTAATACAATAAGCAGTGTTGGGGAGTAACTAGTACAATTCATTCATTCATCTTCTACCGCTTTATCCGATCTTCCCTCGGGTCACGGGGAGTCTGTGCCTATCTCAGGCGCCTATGGGCATTAAGGCAGGATACACCCTGGATGGAATGCCAACCCATCACACACACACACACACACACACACACACACACACACACACACTCATACACTAGGGACAATTTTCCAAGGTGCCAATCAACCTACCGTGCATGTTTTTGGACCGGGAGGAAACCGGAGAACCCGGAGAAAAAAAACCCCCTGAGACACGGGGAGAACATGCACAAACTCCACACACACATGGCCGAGATGGGAATCGAACCCGGACCCTGGCGGTGTGAGGCGAACGTGCTAAGCACTAAACCACCATGCCCCCTTAACTAATAACAACGTTACGTAATTTAATTTCAAAATAAAAGTAACAGTAATTTGTTACAGTTACTGAGAGAAAAAAAACGTGTCATTAAATTACAGTTACTTATGAAAATGTTAAAGATTACAAATCCCCTCCCCACACACACACACACACACACACACACACACACACACACACACACACATACATACTAACATTGAGCGACCAAGCCTATCCTACTTATTTACTCTTGTATTTACAACAAGAAAGAATATATATATTGTATATTTTTCCTCACAAAAACATGGCCGAGTGCATCAAATCCTTTGACGGATGACGTTCGGTTTGGTATGTCAGGCTTCACAGTAAATTAGAGGTATGAAACGGAGCTACTGTATGTATGGTGTGCTGCAGGGCTCAATCTTTGGCTCTGTTGCATTGTGGAGTCTCAGCCTTGTTAGAGCATGGAGCTCACGGTGAGGCTGGGGCAGCACGGAGCCAGAGAGCTAGTCATTGATCAACTCTTATCTGACCGGACCTGACAGTTCAGAAGCACAACTGGGGGGGAGAGAGAGAGAGAGAGAGAAGAGAGAGAGAGAGAGAGAGAGAGGGAGGGAGAGAAGGAGAGAGAGAGAGAGAGAGAATATGCAATGTTTTTTTGCTAGTAGGCTAAGCTGCACTGTCAGAGAGGAGTGTAAGTTATGGGTGCCTCAGGGTTTGTCTGATAAGAGCCCCTGAAAGAAAGAGAAAAAGAGAGAGACAAAAACACAGACAAAAAAAAAGAAGAGAAAAAAAGATAAGCTCGCTACCCTGAGAAAACGACAAGAAATCTTCAGACACTAATTCAACGTGTCTCCTTGTCGTCGCTAAGCGTGCAGATTCCTAGCCGTTTGCACTACAAAGGCATTCTGACCTCGCGTGACTTTTTTGCACGAACGCTTTGAGGTGAAATTTTTCCTGGGAAGAAAAATAAAAACAACAACAAAAAACAAAACAGCAAAACAAATTTGCGACCGCTCAGTTATACTTTGTAAACAGGCCCGACGTGTCAGCACTCATCAAAGGCTTGAGCGGATTTTCCAAACCGATGTTCCGGCAAAACTCCTGAAGTGACCCCGAACGCCGGGAGATCACGGGAATGCGAGGAAGGGAGCTGAGGAAGGGAGCTGAGGAAGGGAGCTGAGGAAGGGAGCTGAGGAAAGGAGCTGAGGAAGGGAGGCAAGGAATGGCTCGATTTTTTTCATATTTGTAATGATCGCTATAATTGGCAATAATGAATATAAGGCCATGGGGCACGGTGGCCAGGGTCCAGGGTCCGGGTTCGATTCCCGTCTCGGCCATGTGTGTGTGGAGTTTGCATGTTCTCCCCGTGCCTCAGGGTTTTTTTTTCCGGGTTCTCCGGTTTCCTCCCATGGTCCAAAAACATGCACGGTAGGTTTGATTGGCACCTTGGAAAATTGTCCCTAGTGTATGAATGAGTGTGTGTGTGTCCTGTGATGGGTTGGCATTCCATCCAGGGTGAATCCTGCCTTAATGCCCATAGACGCCTGAGATAGGCACAGGCTCCCCGTGACCCGAGGGAAGATCGGATAAAGCGGTAGAAGATGAATGAATGAATGAATGAATAAATATAAGGCCCAGGCCGAACAAGCATTTTCTCTTTTCCAACGTTTAGAGCATTCCCATGTGCGAGCCGAGATGAAGCGCTTGTTGACGGTAAAGCCCGTGGGGTTCCCCCTTGTTTTTGCCCGGTGGCGTGCGTTCCTCATGGTGGTCCTTTCCATCACCATTCCATCATTAGCGCAAATGTACAGTCCTCAAACAAATCCAATGATTGTCTGACCCGTTGTCAGGCGCCTCGCCCGCAGCGGAACTGATCGCGTCCTCTTTGTTCACAATGGCCGTTTTCACATGCTCGTGACTCGCCCGGGACGACGTGAATGAGCGGTTTATTGAAATGTGCGTGTGCCATTTAGCCGAGGTCAAGCGAGAAGGAAGAGACCGAGTCCAAGCTCGGGGAGAGGTGAGGTTCTCGGAGATGCCGGGGAAAATCTACTGCCTATTTGTAATAATTCATTAAATATTAATTATTTATTTATTTATTTAATACATTCATATTTGTGTTTGGGGAGTCAATCGGGGCTGAGAATTCATTCATTCATTCATTCATTCATCTTCTACCGCTATATCCGATCTTCCCTCGGGTCACGGGGAGTCTGTACCTATCTCAGGCGTCTATGGGCATTAAGGCAGGATACACCCTGGATGGAATGCCAACCCATTGCAGCACACACACACACACACACACACACACACACACAACACACACACACATTCATACACTAGGGACAATTTTCCAAGGTGCCAATCAACCTACCGTGCATGTTTTTGGACCGGGGGAGGAAACCGGAGAACCCGGAGAAAAAACCCCCTGAGGCACGGGGAAAACATGCACAAACTCCACACAAACATGGCCGAGACGGGAATCGAACCCCGACCCTAGAGGTGTGAGGTGTGACGTGAACGTGGTTGAACGTGATAACGTGAAGGTGATAAATCTCCGTGCCAACTTCGTTTGCCAATCGG